>PVJC01019473.1:0-30194 GCA_004026665.1 Murina feae
AGGCATAGAAAGGGAGTGGACTGACAATTTTCAGGGGTTAAGGGTGTTGGGGATGCGTGAAGAGACTGGACAATAATTGTACACCTATGGATGAGGACAGTGGGGGGGCAAGGACAGAGGTTGGGGTGGGAAATGGGAGGAGGGGAGCTATGGGGGGAAAAAGAGGAACAACTGTAATAATCTGAACAATAAAGATAAAAAAAAAAAAAGATCATACACCATGAATAAGTATGATTTATTTTGGGGATGCAATACTGGTACAATATCCTTAAATTAATTAGTGTGATACATATACAAAATGAAAGATAAAAATCATGTGAGCATATGAATAGATACAGAAAAACATTTGATAAAATCTACTACCCATTTATGATTTAAAAAACACCTCAGCAAAGTAGAAATGGAGAGAACATATCTCAACAAAATAAAGACCATATATGACAAATCCATAACTAATATCATACTCAATAGGGAAAAATTAAAAGCGTTTCTCTTAAAATTAGGAATAAGACAAGGATAACCAATTTTACCACTGTTATTAAACCCTAGAGGCCCGGTGCACGAAATTCATGCAATGGGGGGGGGGGGAGTTCCTCAGTCCAGCCTGCCCCCTCTCATATATTGGGAGCCCTCAGGGGGTGTCCTACTGATGGCATAGGCCTGCTCCCTGCTACCCTTGGGGAGCAGGCCTAAGCAGCAGTCTGGCCTCCCTTTGTGGGAGGTGACCAGGCTAATCAGGGGAAGCCACCAGCCCCATCACCCTGCTGCTGCAGCCACTGCCAGTCACCCCAGCCACCATGGTGTTTTCATCAACATGGACTCCAGTCCCTTCACCATGAAAAAGTGACAACCTTCTTTAGGCATTTTCAAGATGTGTATTTCATAGGATGTGACCTTTCTTTCTTTCTTTTTTTTTTATCCTCACCTGAGGATATATTTCCATTGATTTTTAGAGAATGTAGAAGAGAAGTGAAAAACAGAGAGAAACATCAAAGTGAGAGGAACATTTTGATTGGTTGCCTCCTGCATGAGCCCTGACCTGGGCCCCAAACACAGAGAAGCCTGCAACCTAGGTACATGCCCTTGGTCAGAATTGGGCACAGACTCTGCAGTCAGCAGGTTGAGGCATTATGCACTGAGCCAAACCGCCTAGGGCAGGATGTGACATTTCTTAGCCCTCCAGCAGTGGACCTTCATTTTTTTTCTCCAGGAGTGTGGTGGAAAACCCTAGATTGCCTTTTTGAATTCTTATTACCCAAATTACTAAGAATATTCCCAGTGGTATACAGGGAGCTTAGCCAGTGAGCTGTGAGAAAAGGTATTTCCTCTGTTTCACTCAGATAACTGGCTCCAGCCCTGCCCCTTCAATTCCAGCTCCACCCCTACCTAGGCCTGTAACCTCTGCCTGAGGCTGCAGGCCTGGGCAGAAGACTCCCAAGCCCCTCCGATCGCTGGTTTCACAGAGCCCAGGCCTCTGCAATCATGGGATCTGATTCTGCCCCTGCTAGCTCTGGCTTTGCCCTTGCCCCACTACAGCCTCAGGTCAAGGCTACAGGCCTGGGCAGAGGATCTCCAGTCCCCTGTGATCACCAGCTCTGCCCCTGCCTACTATAGCCTCTGGCCAACGCTATAGGCCTGGGCATGAGACCCCAGACCCCTGGGAAGCCCAGCTCCACCCCTCCCCCCTACAGCCTATGGTCAAGGCTACAGACCTGAGCAGGAGACCCCCAAACCCCTGCATTGCTGGCTGCGCCTGTGCCCAGACCCCTGGGATCTCAGGCTCTGCCCTTGCCCCTCTGATCACCAGCTCTGCCCCTGCCCAGGTCCTGAGATTGCCGGCTCTGCTCCTGCCCCATTGCAGCCTCTGGCCAAGGCTACAGGCCTGGGCAAGAGACCCCCAAGTCCCTCCCATTGCTGGCTCCACCCTTGAACCTCTGGCCAAGGTTGAAGGCTTGGGCAGGGGATCCCCAGACCCCGGCTTTGCTGGCTCCAGTGGTGTCCAGACTTCTGTGATCACAGGCTCCACCCCTGCCCCTCCGATCACTGGCTCTGCAGAGCCCAGGCCCCTGTGATCTCCAGCCTTGCCCCTACCCAGGCCTCAGGCCTCTGACTCAGGCCTTATGCCTGGGTAGGGCACCCTCATATCCCTCTGATCACTGGCTCTGTCCCTGCCCCCTCCGATCACTGGCTCTGCACTTGCCCATGCCTGAGGCCTCTGGCGAAGGCCTATGGCCTGAGCAGGGGTCCCCCCAGGCTCCTCTGATCACCTGTTCTGCCCCTTGGGCCCCCCACCTTCCCCACCACCTGCCTGGCTAACAGGCCTGACCACTTCAGTGGTGGGGTTGAACTGGACTTGGTGCCGCCATCTTGTGGCCATGGGGGTGGCCATCTTTGTGATGGAGTGATGCCTAATTTGCATACTACTCTTTTATTAGATAGGATGATTTAAGGAACTAATATGGTTAAAAAAAAAGTCTAAAAACTGGTACCATTGTAACTTTAGTTTGTAACTCCATATCTTGTTTTCTACATAATCTAAGAACTAATGCATAAAACAATTATTAGTCTATGTTCAATTATTTATTGACATCAATACTTGAAAGGACAGGGTTGTATAGGAGCAGAGTGTTTGTATATTAATTAAGTTAAGGTGGTATAACTTCAAGCTAAAGGTGCATACACCTTAAAAATATCTCCTCTTAAGTGCAATGAATAAACCAAAGCAATTTTGGTGAGAAGATTAGCATGGGTTTAGGATGAAGGATTTGATTTCACTCAGCTCACTTTGACTTCTCCAGGAGGCCCTCAGTTCTCACATTTAAAAGGGGGAAGTTGAGCTAGAGTTTTCTCACTCAAGTCCTTTGACAGGCCAAGCCAGGTTATTTGAAGCTCTCTGTCAGGAGTCACTAGCAGCCCTAATGCATCTGGTCTTCCTCTCCATCATCCTTGACCAAAGTCTTCCCTACCTCTTATTTTTAATGTCCCATTTTATTTGGATCACAGCTTTCTTTTTAGAAGCCCTAATCACCTTTGAGAACAGAGCTTTGTGCCTGAGATGTAGCCCTGGAGATGAAATGCAACTGTGAGGGCCTTCTGTTTCTGTAGGTCTCATGTACTTCCACCTTCATTTGATTTCTCTTTGTCCTCTTTTCCTTTTTGGGTACTCCTTTCTATCAAGGAGATTGGATTGTCATTCATAAATTTGAGCAGAACTGTTTTTAGTATCTTTTCACCTTCTGCAGCAGCAAGTACTTCTTTTCTTTGTGGCACATGGAACCTATTAACACCAAGAATTTCTCTTTTGCCCCAAATCTCCACTTTTACAACCTCTGCACCTTCTGTGAAGAGTAAACAATTGGACAAGATATCGCCACACACACTAATGCTTACACACAGGGCACCCAGAAGACTCAACATATAATTTCTCCATCAAGAAAGTTTTTCACATTTCGAAGGGATCCAAGAGCAAACTGGATCTTGTTCATATGTATCGAGAGACCTGTCACAGGACTCTGAAGTAGTAAAGCCTGTCTATCTAAAAGTAAATTATACTCAACCCCCACAATGTCACCTGGTCCAGTTTGCAGGGCCTGACTTAGTAACATGCACAGGAAAGAAGTGTGCATTTCTGAATATAAAACATTATGTGTGACTCCACATTATAAAAACAAACATTCTCTGATGATGTCCGACCAATTGAGCAGTGGCAGAGAAAGTGACTTTCCATGAATGAAGGGTTTAAATCAAACAGGTGTTACAAGAGACTGGGGTATGAGAGTTGATACCCAATTTCCCAGAAAAAAAAAAACCCTCAGTTGTATTTGCCTAAGATTATTTTTCCCCTTTGGATTGAAAAATGAGGCTTTTTATTTCAATATCTAGATGTAACACATTTCATTACATGGTTAATAAAACTGAAATGAAAGTATTTATTAGCTAATTGCAAAATGTAGATTTCTTGGTACTCTATATATGAAAGAAGGAAAAAATTATGAGAAATGCAAACACATTGTTTCTGTGCTTCTCCCCCAAGATACCATATTATCTACCTTTCATAATATATACATGATGATCAGGGCAACTGTCCCCTAAGATGACAAGGTACTTATGAGGCCATTTAACAAACATAATTGTTTTCATCGGAGACTGATGACTGAGTCTCAGTTTTTAAATATGCTTGTTACATGAACAATATTCAGAAATTTTCTTTACTCAGTTTCTTTGTTAATCTTTCTATTTGCTCATGCATAGATTATTTCCCGCAGTTGCATTCTGAACTTACCCTTGAATAATACACAAAGCTCTCCTGTGCGCCTCCATCTGCGGGGACTATTCCCTTATGTTTCTCTTCACCATCTATTTCTTTTCTTTTTTTTTTTTTTTTTTTTTTTTTTTTTTTTTTTTTTTTTTTTTTTTTTTTTTTTTTTTTTTTTTTTTTTTTTTTTTTTTTTTTTTTTTTTTTTTTTTTTTTTTTTTTTTTTTTTTTACCATCTATTTCTTTTCTGAAAAGATTTTTTAAGCTCAGCCTTTTGGAACAAGAGAAGTACAAAGGTGAAATTTATTGCAATTGATCATTTTAATATAAAGCTGCACATCTTCCAGCCTCTCTAGATTGATTTTTCTTCCCGCATTGAAGTAATGAGCAATTGGACAGAAAGGAGTTAGAATGCATACAGAGGACTGAATTGATTTTTAAAAATGAGAATTTCATGGAGGTAATCATATATAGAAAAGCAGAGAAGCTGACAAGACTACTTAACAGGGGTGAGTTGCTTACTTAGTTTTAGTAACAACTCACTAGGCAGACCATAAAACCTCTGATTTCCAACATTAATATATGCCCTTACTCCCTAGTGTAAAGAATGTGCGGTCATTTGTTGCTTCCTTTCCATGATTTAACACAGTTAGGGCCTCTCACAATGACATTAAGAAATACACATGATATGTATAGCATCATAATGTTAAAATAAATAACCTCCAAAGTCAGATTAGAAGTAATAATGATGATAATAATAAAATAATGCTATTTGAATATCATCATTTATTTCCACTGGGAGATAAAGGTATGTCATACTTGCATTCCCTTACCTTTCTGATACTCCAGAGGCAGCTAGTTCTTATCTTTCTTCATGTATCTTTTAAATATTTTTAAAAATTTTGATAAAACATATATAACCAAAAAAATGCTATTTTAATCAGTTTAGGGCTTACAATTCAGTGAAATTAATTACATTTACAATGTTGTGCCACCAGCACACCATAGATTTCCAAAACTTTTCCACCAGCCCAGATAGAAATTTTGTGTCCATTAAGCAATAACTCCCTATTCCATCTCTCAGACCCTGGTAACCTCTAATCCACCTCTGTCTTTATAAATTTGCCCATTAAGTGGAATCACATGATATTTGTTTTGCTTGTGTTATTTAAAAATTGGTTTATTTGACTTTGCATAATATTTTCAAGGTTCATGTGCCAGAAATGTATTCCTTTTTATGATTGGATAATATTCTAGTGTATGTACAGTTGGTCCTCATTATTCACAGCTTTTGTATTTGTAAATTTGCTTGCTCATTAAAATTTATTTGTAACATCAAAATCAATACTTGTGGCTCTTCTATGGTCAGAAGTGGATATGTATTGAGTGGCAAAATTTGATTTGAATCACCTGATGCTGATTTCATAGTGATGTTGAACAAAAAATGCTGCAATGAACAAGTGTCTTTTTGAGTCCCTGATTTATATTCTTTTAGATATATTCTTAGGAGTAAAATTGCTGGAGCATATGGTAATTCTATGTTTAACTTTTTGAGGAACCATTTAAGTGTATTCCACAGTTGTTGCACCATTTTATATTCCTACCAGTAATGCATTAATGTTTCAATTTCCACAATCTTTGGCAATATTTGGTACATTCTGTTTTAAAAAATAATAAAACGATAATGCAGTACCAACTAACACCTGTCAGAATGGCTATTATAACAAATCAACAAACAACAAGTGTTGGCAAGCATGCAGAGAAAAAGGAACCCTCCTGCACTACTGGTGGAAATGAAGACTGGTGCAGCCACTGTGGAGAACAGTATGGAGTTTTCTCAAAAAACTAAAAATGGATCTCCCTTTTGACCCAGTGATCCTACTTCTAGGAATATATCTCAAGAAACTAGAAACACCAATCTCTAAAGGATATATCCACCCCTTTGTTCATAGCAGTACAATTCACCATAGCTAAGATCTGGAAACAGCCTAAGTGCCCATCAGCAGATGAGTGGATTAAGAAACTGTGGTACATCTACACAATAGAATACTATGCTGCTGTAAAAAGGAAGGAATTCTTACCATTTTCAACAGCATGGATGAAACTGGAGAGCATTATGCTAAGTGAAATAAGCCAGTCAAAGAAAGATAAATATCACATAATCTCACTTATTTGTAGAATATAGTGAACAACATAAACTGATGAACAAAAACAGATCCAGAGACAGAGAAGCATTGATCAGACATCAAACCTCAGAGGGAAGGTAGAGGAGGATGGGGTAAGGGAGTAAGATCAACCAAAGGACTTGTATGCATGCACATAAGCCTAACCAATGGACACAGACACCAGGTGGGTGAGGGCATGAGTCGGGGGCTGGGTGGATATCGGGGGGATAAGGACACATATGTAATGCCTTAATCAATGAAGAAATTAAAAATAATAATAATAGATGGATTAAAAATGTAGTTGGACATGCTCCTAGGGCCAAGCTTGGATTACAACAAAACACTGAAAAATTAACTGAAGACTAGCTGGAGAGAACCCTGATAACTAAGGACAGAAAGTGGAGACTGCATAGAGACTGGGAGGAAGGGAAGAGGCACAAAAGGGCTGGCAGGGATCCCAAAGACAGCAGCTGAAGTTCTGGAGAGATAGCTCAGCTGTGGGGAGGAGGGGGTCACAACTGAGAAATCTGGGATATAATCTTCAAGCTAGGTCCTGCAGCATACCAGAATACCAGAACTGAGAAAGAGACCCACAGAAAAGCAGCACTGTTTTCTGCCAGGCAGAGATGGCTTGAAATGCATGCACCCTCTTAAAGACACAAGTTATAAAATTTTGTGTGCAGTCACTCAACTTTAGGCTCTGGCAAAGGGAGGGCAGAGTGAAATTGGGTAAGTAAAAGCCAGGGTTGGGAGCTTTGGGGTTAGATCTCAAAAAGCAGACACTCTAGTTTTCTGTGCTGAACCATTACCTCACGCTGCAGAGGATATCCTTCTCCTGTGGAATTTTGCTATCTAGCCAGATTTGGCCTGGAAGAAAGGCAGTTGACTTACCCTATTGGAAAACACCTTGCCCTATGGTGTAGAGTTTCTGAGGTTCATAAAGAGACTGAGAAAAATAATTAGCCTCCAGGCAGAATCAATTGCTCCCCCCCACCCCCCAGTGGAAAACTTCTCCCCACACCTTTGGACAATTGCCTGAGATCTACTCAAGATTGAATCCTATCAGTCAGCAGGCAGAGGTGGAATTCTGGAGGGCTTGAGTCTTTCCCTGATCTAATTAGTGATAAATAGCAGTTGACCCTTCCCTCACTAGATTTTTATGAGGCATAGAAGATCTACAGTCACAAAAAGGCATCCAAATTGGAAAGTGAGGAAAAGTGGGTGGGTGATAAGTGATCAACCAAAAAACGTAGAAGCATATATGCATAACCTATGAACATAGACAATATGGTGGTGAAGACCTGGGATAGGAGGTGAGGGTTGGCTAGAAGGGATCAATAGGGACATATGTAATACTTTCAACAATAAAGAGTTAATTAAAAATAAGATAAAATTGGCTAACATCAGAAAATAATAAAATAATAATAATTATAGACATTTTATTATGTGTATAGTGGTATCCTATTATAATTTTGACTTGAATTTACCTAGTGATTAATGATATTGAGTATCTTTTCATGTACTTATTGACTATATATCTTCTCTGGAGAAATGTCCGTTTAAATTCTTTGTCCATTTTTTAATTGTTTTTTTTATCTTCTTGTGGTGAAGTTGTAGGAATTTCTATATACTCTGTGTACTATAATTTTATCATATGTGAGATTTACAAATATTTTCTTTTATTCTGTACTAGGGGCTGGTGCACAAAAATCTGTGCACTCGGGAGGTCCCTCAGCCAGGTCTGTGCCCTCTCAAAGTCTGGGAACCCTCTGGGGATGTCCACCTGCTGGTGTGCCTGGTCAGCCTGGGTGAGGGGCTGATGGCTGTTTGCAGGCTGGCCAAACCCCCCAGTGGGGTCCCTCACCCCATTGGGGTGTGGCCAGCCTGGGTGTGGGCCTGAGGGCTGTTTTCAGGCTTTCAGGCTGCCCACAGCTCCCATTGACCCAATGTCCCAGCAAGGCTGGTTGGAAACAGGTTTCTGGGGTTTATTTATCTTCTATAATTGATGCACTGTTCCTTCAAGCCGAGGCCTAGGCAGGTAACGAAGCCTCCTGTTGGCTTCAGCTCTGTAGCTCCTATAATTGAAAAAATGTTGCCTAGGCAAGCAGTTTCCTCCATTGCTGATGCAACCGAAGCCTGCTGTTTGCTTTAGCTCCAAGGCTTCTATAATTGAAACAATGTTGCAAATATCTTGCCTGAGCCTAGAGAAGCCCAGCTGGCCGACAGACAGTTTACTCCTGGTGCAATGGAAGCCTGCTGTTTACTCCAGCTCCGTGACTGCTGGCCTCCATCTTGGCAGGGTTAATTTGCATACAGCCGCTCTGATTGGCTGGTGGGCATGGCTTAGGCATCCTGTAGAAATGGTCAATTTCAATACTACTCTTTTATTAGATTAGATGTTGCCTTTTCACTTTCTTGATAGTGTACTTTCATGCACAAAAGTTTATCTTTAATCCACCTGTATTGCTCCTATTGCCTTAGATTATTCCCTTACTGTATTTAGTCTGTGTTATATGAATACACTCCAAATGATATTCTTTGCTTCTTTTTTTGCATATCTCCCTTCTGCAATTCATTCTCCACTCACTTGTTAAATGATATTTTTATAGATAAGCCAGATTACATCTTTCTGAGTTTGCTCATGGCAATCACAAGAATCATAACCAAACTTGTTAGGATAATATTTAAGCTTCATTATCTCCAACTCATAGCTGATGCTTCAGTCAAAAACCAGAAATTATCTTTGCAGTCCAGGCACCATAGCCCAGGCCTTCACAGCTCTGACTATTGTACATGTGATGCTCTCTGCCTGGAATACCTGTATCCCTCCAGTCTTCAGTTATTAAAATTCTACTTACCTGGACTTTAATACAAGATGCCATGATGAATATAGATGTGTTAGAGAATGCATCATTGAGGGGGAAATTAACTTAGTTATGTTAGTATGTTAAAAACATAAGAAAGTTAAAAAACAATGGGTCAGTTTAATGCTGTGTAAGATATGTAAGCTATAAAGGGCACTTCATTATGTGGCTCTTTACATAATAATGATCTTAGATCATTAATTTGAATTTCATACAACATCTTTGTATACTAACTAGTTTTAGTCTCATTAGGGGAAGACTATCCAGTTGCCAAACAAAAAAAACTTGAGACACCAAACCACTCTCTGTGTTATCATGACATAATAATGCAGGTAGGAGTATGAGTAGTCTCATGAAGTCAGGGAGTCAGCTATGCTGCTAATTGGATTTGCAGAAACTGCCCAGGAGGTGGTTACTGGTAAAACTCTAGGTGGAATCAAATCAAGAATCCAAGTGTAAGTATACATGCTAAGTCTGATTTGGGGAATTTCTGGAGTACAGTGGCTCCTTGTTTCTCCCCAGGGGCCCATTAGCTGGTGACTATAAATAGACCAATGCTGGCAGAATTCTTTCCACTTCATCTCTTCTTACCAGTGCAAGGAACAGCTATTGCATTGATCAGGAGTATTATGAGTTGAACTAGAGTTCTGGCAGGCAGAACAATCTCCTGCTTTAATTCAGGAGTGGACAGAGTTTTTCTGTAACGGATCAGATTATAAATATGTTAGTCTTTGTGGTGTAAGAAGCACAATTGAGAACATTGTATAGGTTCTTATATAACACCAGGGAAAACAAAACTTTTAGTGATGAAATTCAAATTATAATAAAAATTGAGTACAGGTATAATACAGCCCTACTAATGGGATTAAACTCTTGGGAATATTATTTTGCTTGGTAGGGATACCAAATTAGTGTTTCTTATCACCACATGGGTTGGAAATGTTCATCTGTGAAAACCATTCTCAGCTATGGGTCTTGCAGTACCAGGTGAGGGGCTGCAAGCTCTAGTTTGCTGGTCCCAGCAGTTTAGCCAAAAGGTTCTCCTTGTTTCTTTGATCTACCAAGGAGAGAGAAGTGAAGCAGTCAAGAACAGAGGGTGTGGGAGGGTTGTCAATAAAAGGCTTTGTTCTTGCACATTCCCAGTTTCTCCATCATTACCACCTTGGTCCTCATAAAAAAGATCCCTAACTATTCAAACATAGATGCGCCTGCATTGTTTTCTGTCATCTTTTCAATGAGGGTCCTCTGACCAACCTACTTAAAACCACAATCTCCTCTCCCCTCCAGTTGATATGAAAAACATGAGCTAATTATCTTGTAATATTTGATTTATTATTATGTTAGACCTGCTTTACAGGATTCAGATTAAAAACTCATCTTAGATTTTCTTTTCACATTCCCCACTTCATATTTTGGAACCATTTGAATATGACCAATAACATCTCTTTTCATGAACTCCTGGAACTCCGCTGTTAGGGAGTTTTATGAGAACCTACCATTGCATTGGTTAATATTTAAAATGGATTTTGACAATGAAAATGCAGCTCTAGGCCAAAGGAAACTTGGCAGGAAGGGCAGGAAGGCAGCTTTTGGACTAGACAGGAACTTGTCTTCTTTGGCTCTGCTGAGGCTCTTGGAGCTGCTATCTTTTTTTATCATTTGGTTTTGCTATCTTTATTTCTGGAGCCCAGCTGCAATAATTAATGCATGTCTATATGGTTCTATCAGAAAGAAACAGATATGCCAAGAAAAATGTGTGCATTAATATAATGCCTCTACTGAGCATTCAACCACGTTAAACAGCGATCCCAGTTTCTCTTGGTCTTGGTGCTATCTAAGGAACTGGAGCCACTTAAATGTGATGAGCACATCAGTGACCCCGCTGGTGAGCACACATACCTACAAATCAGGAAAAATTTGATACTATTTCCCTTGAAGTAGGATCAAATAGTCTTCCCATTTGCAGAATCACTCCCCAGGTCAGCTCAAGGTCAAAGCACAGAACTTACAGACCTGAAACTAGTTGAATTATGTGAGCAGGTTTAACAGCAAGCCTAAATGAGTCAGAAAGAAGTGCTAGGCAGGACCAGACAGATCTGTCTGTCTCCTTCTTAAGGTTGCTCTGACCCTCACATTCCATGGCAAAAGTGAAATGGAAGAATCCTGCTGCTCGGAGCTGGTGGAAGCAGCATGTGTAGTGAAATACACTAGGGTTTAGGGTCAGGCAGACTTGGGTCAAAATTCTTTCTCATCTTCTTCTAGTTGTGTGACCTTAAGAAGGATGATTAACCACCAGCCAGCATGCTCAGTGGTTGAGCATTGACCTATGAAACAGGAGGTCACAGTTCAATTCCTG
Source organism: Murina feae (assembly GCA_004026665.1). Classification (NCBI taxonomy): domain Eukaryota; kingdom Metazoa; phylum Chordata; class Mammalia; order Chiroptera; family Vespertilionidae; genus Murina; species Murina feae. The sequence goes on from PVJC01019473.1 coordinate 11,641, forward strand.
GTCAAAGCTTATGCCTGGGTTGCTGGTTCGACCCCCTAGTGTGGGGCATGCAGGAAGCAGCCAATCAATGATTCTCTCTCATCATTGATGTTTCTATCTTTCTCTCTCCCTCTCCCTTTCTTTCTGAAATCAATAAAAATATATTTTTAAAAAATGAAGGTTGATAAACCAATATAGGGTTTGTGTTAAATGTAGTCACATTTGTAAGTCTGTGTGCCTGACACATAATGAGAGTTTGACAAGAATTGAAAATATAATATTCTTCTGACTTGTTTGTGAAGTAGAGCCATACCCAGTCTTTGTTGGAAGACCATAGGATGCACACGAGTGAGCTTTAGGCTGGGATTCATAGTTGGTCCAGCTGTGGTGTCAGAAGGGAATTCTAGACTGAAGAATTTGTTTCCACTTCTGTGTCTGACCCACTTTTTTCACCTGTCCTGAGGCCCCAGAATTAGGATACAATCAGGAGATGAATTTCTGGATATCTGAAGATCTCAACCATTTCATGAAGGCTTAGCACCAGTATGTGTTCTTATCAGACTCTTAGGTTTTAGCCCATTTAACCTTCTTTTATCCGAATGTTCCCAAAAGCCAATTATAATGGTAAATCATCACTTATCACTGGTATAACTTACTTCCACTTGGAGCCTCCTTAGGTTTCAAGCCCTCTATGTGTGAAAACAAATGTGTCCTTTACTGCATCAATGTAGAAAATATGGAAGTCTAACAGTTTTAGCATTTTAAAAGACAAACTTGATTGAGTCAAATAAGTGCCTTTAAAAAGGCAACTTTTTATTTATGAATGAGTTATTTGGGAAATAAAAAATTGATATCTTACTCTGACCGGTTTGGCTCAGTGGATAGAGTGTCGGCCTGCGGACTGAAGGTCCCAGGTTCAATTCTGGTCAAGGGCATGTACCTTGGTTGCGGGCACATCCCTGGTGGAGGGTGTGCAGGAGGCAGCTGATCGATGTTTCTCTCTCATCGATGTTTCTAACTCTTCTATCCCTCTCCTTTCCTCTCTGTAAAAAGTCAATAAAATATATTTTAAAAAATTGATATCTCTAACCAGAGAGGGGTAAAAGCTCTCCTAAAAGTTTTGGTGATTTGTGTAAATTTCAAACACTTTCCCTCACAAAGCCTGATGAAACGGAAATTCTACAGATTTAAAAACATGGCTAAATTGGCTTCTCTGGCTTGGAAGAAACACAGAGTATGAACAAGAATCCATGTGGCACATAAGAGCAGAAATTCAGCGCACATTCACATGATCACCAGGAATGTAGTTGCCATTTGTGACTGCACGTGCTCCAGTGGCCTCTGCAAGATCCAGCCAAAAGATTCTCCTCGTTTCTTGAGCTATCACACACATCATTGCCATAAGGAAAGTGACCCAACTTGTGCTTGACACAGCGCCGATTTCGTAAAAGTGAACTATAGGCACCGTGAGAATGACACTGACTGGAAATCTACTGTTGCAGTCAGCTCAGCTGCTGTGTGGCTTAAACAACACACATTTTTTTTTTTTTTCACAATTATGGTGGCTGGGAAATCCAGTTTCAAAGTTCCAGAAGATTTGATCTTTGGCAAGGGCTCTCTTCCTGGCTTGCAGACGCTACTTTTTGCTGTGTTCTCAGGGGCAGAACGAGGAAGGTTGGTGTCTATTCCTCTTCTTATAAGGGCACTAATCCTATCCAGAAGCCTTGTGGCCTCATCTAAACCTAATCACCTCCAAAGGCACTGCCTCCTTATAATACCACATTCTAGCTTAGGACTTCAACACAAAGATTTGGGGGAAGATATAAATATTTAGTCCAAAATATCCACTAACTCCATGTAGCCTTGAGTGACTAAATGACTTATTTTAGAAATCTTTATTAAGCTTTCCTTTGGGTTAAGAAATCCTGAATACAATCACGAAAATAATTTGCTGCAAATTATACTCCCAAACTCTGACAGATAGATTGATGAATGGCAGCTTGTCTAAGAACAAGGTAACTTGCTCAACCTTTTGATCAGAGGTTTAGATGAAGAACCAGAGGACAAGTTTATCAAAACTGTAATAACACAGAATTAGATTTCCAGAGAACTCCATAGGCTGAAGCAGTGAGTCAAATCTTACAAGATAAAATTTAGTAGGACTAGCTATCTAAGCTGTGAACTTGCATGTTAAAAATATAAAAACTGCCCTAACTGGGTTTCCCAGTGATTAGAGAGTTGTCTCCATACATTTCGGTCAGGACACATGCAAGAATCAAACAATGAATGAATGGATGAGTGGAACAACAGCAAAATTATCAAAACTGCACAGGTGAAGACTAAGGAAGCTGTGGCTTTAACAGAAACTTAGGTGAAAACACATGCACAATCTAGTTTAAAAAAGAAAATGCAGTTTTACCTGGGTGAAAAATGTGACATCTCACCTAGAAAAGGTAATGCAGTAAAAGAAGCATGCCACCAGGAGTGAGAGAAATGATATCCTGCCTAGATCCATGCCTGCTTCCTGTACTCAGGCCCAGACCTCATATTGAAGACACACACACACTGGGCCATGTTCATAGAAAAGTATCCATAATGGTACAGAAGTGCAAGGCCTTCCACACAAAGAGAACTTAACAAACTTGGGGATGTGCCACCTAGAAAGAAGATGACTTGGGGTCACAACTTCTGCCTTCAAACGCCTCCATGAAAGAAAGCAGTTCTATTTGCATGGTGTATTAAGGAAGGGTTAAGACAACTGAAGAAAGCTGCAGGGGCATAGATTTTAATATAATTTTAAAACTTTTCAGTAGTCCTATATTTGCTTACACTTATTTTCACAGCCATGGCCTAAGTATCCTGACAATGATTTACTTCAGAAACCTTTAAACTTGGTGTCCCATTATATGCATTAGGGTTAGATTCACCTGGGAGTAATAATAAATTCCAAAGTAACAATACCTTAAAATTATACAGGGTTTTATGTCTCTCTCACATGAAGATCAAAAGGAAACAAAAAAAATCTGGAGCTGGGAGACAGGATAGAGCCTCCTGTTTTGTTATTCACGCATCTTCCGTGAGCTGCTTCAGGGGCCATGATGGCCTGTCAGGTTCCAGGATTATGTCTGCATCCCAGGTGAAATGAAGGAGGTAAAGGGAAGAGGAGGGAGCAGATTCAACTCATCCCTTTCCAGAAGTTTCATACAACCCCTCTGCTTATTCCTCACTGGGCAGAACTTAGCCTAAGTTGAAAGGAGTCTGGAAAATGTAGACTTAATATGAATGACAAGGTACCAGGCTGCAAAAGGAGTCTGTACTGAGAGGATAGGGGGACGGATGTTACAAGTTTCTGCCACACCCTCTTTAATTTTTGGCATTTTAATTATGATGCATATGGCCACGGGACTGTCTGGGTTCTTCTTGCTTGGTACTCTCTGTGCCTCCTGAACTTGTATAACTTTTTCCTTCACCAGGTGAGGGAAGTTTTCTGTCATTATTTCTTCAAACATGTTCTCTATTCCTTTCTCCCTTCCTGCCTCTTCTGACACACCTACTATACAAATATTGTTACATTTCATGTTGTCCTACAGCTCTCTTAAGCTGTTCTCTTGTTTTTTAATTGTTTTATTTTTCTTTTTGGTTCTCTGATTGAGTGATTTTTTTTTCTACCCTGTCTTCTAACTCACTAATATGATCCCAGCTCCCTCTAATCTGCTGTGTATTCCCTCCACTGTGTTCTTTATTTGTGCTATGTCATTTTTTATTTCTGTTTTCATAGTTCCTATATCTTTTCTCATGTTGTTGAGCTTCTTTACCATCATTATTCTGAACTCTATATCAGATAAATTTCTTATCTCCATTTCATTTATCTCTACTTCTGAAGAATTCCCTTGCTCTTTGAGGGTTGTTTCTTTGTATTGTCATTTTGGGTGCCTGTTTGGGTTTGTGACTATGTTAGGTAGATCTTCTATACTTCTCAATCTCAGTATCAAACACTATTTCTGACTAATTAGGTCTGGCAAAGACTCAAAACCTCCAGAGACCACCTCTGCTTGCAGACTGATAAGATTTAGTCTTGAATAGCCCTCAGATAATCAATCATCCACAGGTATGGCAAGAATTTTTCCTAACAGGGTGAGATAATTGCTTTTGCCTGGAGGCTAATTGTTTTTCTCAGTCTCTTAATCTGTCTTAGAAACTTCACACTGTGGGGCAAAGTGTTTTCCAACAGGGTGGGTCAGCTGTCTTTCCCCCAGGAAAAACTACCTAGAGAGCAATTGTATACATGAGAAAGATGACCTTCACATCATCAGGGAATGACTCAGCACAGGAAACTGGGATGTCTGTCTTCTGAGCTCTAACCCCAGAACCCATAACCTTGGTTCTTGCTTACACAGCACCAGTCCACTCTGCCATACCTCTGCTGGAGTACAAGGTGAGTGGCTGCACAGGGAATTTTGTGTGTTGTCCTCTAAGAGGGTGCCTGAATTTCCAGCTGTCTCTCCCTGGCAGACATCAACCTTGCAGCTTTTCATAGCTAGATGTTATATTGGTACCATTCTCAGTCTGGTGCTCTCTGCTGGACAGCCCAGCTTGAGGATTAGACCCCAGAGTTCTCAGTGGCAATCCCCTACAGCTGAGGTATCTCTCTGGAACTTCAGCTGCTCTCTGTGGGCACCTGCTAGCCCTTTCACACCTCTGCCCTTCCTACCAGTCTCTATGCAGTATCCACTTTCCTTCCTCAGATAACAGGGATCTCTCAAAGTGAGTCTTCAGTAGATTATTCAGGAATTTTTTCTGTATTTTAACTGTAATTCCAGTTTGATCCTGGGAGCATGTCCATGCAACATCTACTTACTCTGCTGCCATTTTTAATCCGCCACACCCTCTTTATGACCATAGTCACCATCTTTCTACATCTTGTTTTAATTACTTTTTCTTTCTTGGGGATGGCAATTCCTTGACCCTTCCATTTTCTGTAGCCCATCATTTCCCATGTCCTCTTTTTTCTCCTCTTATCAGCTAGGGTCTCATGCACATCCTGAATTTCCTTCACTGCTACCCTTCACTGCACTCACTAGTCATAACCTAACCCTAGATCTAATGTCTGCCATTCATCTTTCCACAAATGAATAGCCCAGCACTCCTGAAGGTTATGATGAAATCATGGAGATTAGTGCCACAACAGTCTTTGGATTCCCATGACAGACAGGCCCTTGGCTCTGTCTACTCATCTTTCTGTTATCACATAGTTATCTCTTTTGCTGAAGCCTCTCCATGGTTGAGCCAAATCTTCATCTTTTCTCTCACTCAGAAAATTATGTAATTTTCTAGTACTCCCAAAAATAAAAGAAGGAAAAGTTAGGTCATCAGCAGTTGTCATACTGATATTTATGGAATGTTTATTAATATTATACTATACTAAATTATTTAATCTGTCATCTCATGTAAACCTTATAGCTCAATAGGAGCTATTGTGGTTATACAAAATATAGCACTAGGACAATATGCTTAGTCCTAATATGTTATCCTTTTAATATTGTTGAAAATGTTTGCCAACATTTTGTTTAGAATTTCTGCATTTATGTTCATGAAGAATATTGCCAAACCAATATTAATATAAAAATTATAAAATAGTCAATCAAATTTTTAACATATTTTTTGACAGATTTTTAAAGCTGAAATATTTTGGCCAGCAAAAATTATTTCTAGGTCATTTGAAAAAAATAAATTCCTGAGTTTATTGGAAAAATTCATGCACTGCATTTATTTTACAGCCTTTATAAAAATTGTTTTGCCTTCTGACAGAATCTCCAATGCTAGAAGTGGTCCACCTCCACTCTCCTCTGACTTGGCACTCCCATGGTAAGAACTAGACACATGAGAAAACATCAGGAAGTGCTCTCCTTCTAAGAGTTAGTTAGTTCAGTGGTGATAGGTCCCTAATCCTTATCAACAAGCTTTTCATTTCAGTTCTTACACTAAGCATAAAATCCTATGCCTCAGAATACAAGTATTTAACCACACAGATATTTCTAGGATATAATTCATATCTGATTCTTAAATCTGAACTTCAAGAACAAAGCCATCCATCTGTTTATGACGGAGGAAAAGTTGAATCGCAATCATCTAATTCAAAGCAATTGAAAGTATTTTTCAGTAGGTTTGATAATATTCTGATATTATCCACTTAAGTTTTCCTTCTTGGAGCTCAAACAAAATCCTATCTAATAAAAGAGTAATATGAAAATTTACCATCACAAGATGGCTTCCTCCATGTGGTCAAAGATGGCCACCACAAGATGGCCATCAAGGGAGGGTGGTTGGGAGGGACCCAGGCCTGCAGGGGAGGACAGTTGGGGAGGATCCAGGCCTGCAGGGGAGGGCAGTTGAGGGGGACCAGGCTGGCAGAGGAGGATAGTTGGGGGGGACCCAGGTCTGCAGGGGAGGACAGTTGCCAGGGACCAGGCTGGCAGAGGAGGGCAGTTGCAGGGGACCCAGACCTGCAAGGGAGGACATTTGGGGGGGACCCAGGCCTGCCGGGGAGGGCAGTTGGGGGACCCAGGCCTGCAAGAGAGGACAGTTTGGGAGAACCCAGGCCTGCAGGGGAGGGCAATTGGGGGGGGGGCGTCCAGGCTGACAGAGGAGGGTAGTTGAGGCAGACCCAGGCCTGCAGGGGAAGACAGTTGGGGGTGGACCCAGGTCTGCAGGGGAGGGCAGTTGTGGGAACCAGGCTGGCCAGGGTGGACATTTGGAGGTGACCAGGCTGGCAGAGGAGGGCAGGTGGGGGAGACCCAGGCCTGCAGGGAAGGACAGTTGGGGCGGACCATCCTGGCAGCGGAGGACAGTTAGGGGCAATCAGGCTGGCACAGGAGCAATTAGGCATTTATCAGGCTGGCGGGGAGTGGTTACAGGCAATCAGCAGGCAAGAGGTTGGGAGCTAGCAGTCCTGGATTATGAAAGGAATGTCCAATTGCCCATTTATCTCACCAGTGAGATCGGGCCTAAACGGGCAGTCGGATATTTCTCAAGGGGTCCCAGATTGGAAAGGGTGCATGCTGGTCTGAGGGACAACACCACCACGCCCCACCCCCACTCTGTGCACTAATTTCTTGCCCCAGGCCTTTAGTATAAAAAATAAAAATAAATAGTTTTCAAGTCAAGACAATAAGATTAACTATTAATTTTGTGGCTGAAGGGGAATAAATAGATTTAGCTTTCTAAATTTACCATCATGTCAGACTTCAGCATATCAATTTTTAGTTGTTTGGGCATATTTACAGATTTTTGCCTAGGGAATTTAGCCCAAAGAGTGTAGGCAGCTAAAATAACCAGATTGACTGAGCTACAGTAAATTCATACCTAAATACTCAGGATGACAAATTCAGAATTGAAAATACCTACATAGACTGCCCTTCAGAGGGCATATGTTAGTGAGTTGAAATTGTACAAATGAAAATGTAAAATTCCTCTAACTATAGATTGACAACATAAATATACAATGAGGGATGCAAGCATTTATAACAGTTCATGTGAAAGAAACCAGAACTTTTTCTGTTGTGTTTTTTTTGCATGTGTGTGTGTGTTGTGTTGTGTTGTGTGTTTTTTACTTTTTATTAAAAATAATTTGAAAATCCCACAAAAGGAAAAACTAAACAGAAAACGTACCAGGTAAACAGAGCGATGATAATCCTAAATTCTACACCGGTTAGATTAGAACAGGTGAATAGAGACTTGGAGATGCTAGAGTAAATCCAGAGACTCACCAAGAAGAAGCAAGTATCTACAGTCTTTGTGTAGGACTAGCCATGCTTGTAAATGCCATCATATTCAGTATTTGCCTAATTTGTAAGACAAATATATTTGTGAGTAATAGCACTCACTGACTGAGTATGCATGGGAGCAGCGTATCTTCATTTTTGTCTGTTTCCTTCTACAACAGTATGCTCTACCTGTGTTTCTGCAACAGAATGAACAAAGTAAAGTGGAAGATTTCCAAGCAGAGCAATAGTAATGGCACCAGAGCACACAAGGTGTCCTCGGTGAGAGTAAGGACCTGGGAACGAATTGTGGTGTGATGGCATGTTAGAAAGTATCAGAGAATGAAAAATTATCTGAGTTATTGAAGGAGAAAAGGACAGAGTTCATTGTATTTGGTGCTTACAAAACCTTTGGAAGGGCTGGAGGCACAGGTTCTCAATAGACCTCTGGGATGACTTCCAGAAAATCTCCCCACAAGGACATGCCATGAAAGCTACTCTTTCCTGAACAGGAAGATTGGAATTCAGGGGCACACATAGTAATTATTCTCTTCTGGGGGCCACAGTCAATACTGTGACCAGGGATCAGGAAGCTGCTGCTTCTGCAAATGCCCATCTACCTCCACCGAGCTGGTTCCTGGACACTAGGATGATGCTTCAGAGAATAAAACAAAACAAAAATCATCCACACTGTTTATAATGGGGCTGACCACCCATAGCAGATAAGGCAACAGCAAGCTAGCCCCTGTGTCATTTCTGCCTTCATCTTAACTGGTAGAATCAAAGGTGTGTTCAGCTCATAACTGGAAGGTAGTTGTAAGCTGTTCATACTGGAGAGGTTTAGAAGTAACGCTGAGTGTGAATCCAAATGGAAGATTTCTAAGTGTTTTGAGCAGAGGAGCAAAGGCATGATTTGACTTAACCTTTTACACAAATGACTATCTCCTCTGGGAAAGGACAGCAGGAGAGATTAAGAGGGAATAGGAAGTGGGGTGGGTGGTGGTATCTGCCCAGCTGGAGGCTATTGGAAAGAACAGGTGAGTCGAAAGTTGATTGGCTTGGACTTGGGAGGCAGTGGTACCAGTGAAGAGATATGAATAAATTCAAAAATTTTAGCCTGAATAATTAGAAGTCATTTATTGAGATGGGGAAGACTGTGGGAGAATCAGATTTACTTGAGGAAAGTGAAAGGTACAAGTAGTGATGTCATGTAGGATGAGCGAATGTTATCTAGTTATCTACTTAGATAACATTCAAAGTCAGGAGGGCTGATGATTTCAAATTATGTAGAGTGTATTAGAAAATAAGTTTTAGGACTGAGCCCTGGGGCACTCTAATGTTTAAATGGCAGGAAGGTGATGATAAAGACCATTATATATTGATGAACATAAACAGATACAAAGGCAGAACAGCATTGAACAGACTGTCAAACCACAGCTGGAAGGCTCGGGAGGGTTGCGGGGGAGTTAAGAGATCAACTGAAGGACTTGTATGCATGCATATAAGCATAATCAATGGACACAAGACACTGAGGGGTAGGTAAGGAGGGGGGAAGGTCAAGGGGAAAAAAAGGAGACTTATTTAACACTCTTTGTAATACTTTAAGCAATAAAACAAAAATTAAAAAAAAGAAGTCAAGGAGAAAAAGTGAGTCATAGAGGAGAAAGTTATCACTTGTATGAGATACTTCTGGTTGATTTCCCACTCCTCATGTGATGCATTGTTCCTTCTATCTGAAACATTGAAATCATAGATTTTGGTGGAATGGTGAGGCAAAATCCTGATTGAAATTGGTTCATAGGGGGAAACCAGTATGACAAATCTTTCAAGAAAACTTATTACAAAGGGGAACAGAGAAATGATTTAGGAGCTTAAGATGGATGTTTGGTTTGAGGGATTTTTTTTTTTCAAGTTGCTCAATAATAGAACAGGTATGTGTTCTCCTGGGAATGGTCTAGTAGTGAGGGGGAAAAGTGGATCACTGAGATGATAATCTATTATGGATTTTGGATCCTGTTGTTTTCTGCTTAACATTTAGAACACTCTTCCATGTTATTTTAATTTTGTAGAAGGCTTTATTATACTAGGGGCTCGGTGCACAAAAATTTGTGCACTCAGGAGGTCCATCAGCCTGGCCTGTGCCCTCTTGAAGTCTGGGACCCTTCTGGGGATGTCCACCTGCTGACATGCCTGGTCAGCCTGGGTGAGGGGCTGATGGCTGTTTGCTGGCTGGCCAAGCCCTCCAGTATGGATCCTCACCCCATTGGGGTGTGGCCAGCCTGGGTGCGGGCCTAAGAGTCATTTTCAGACTTTCAGGCTTTCCACAGTCCCTTCAGGTTTTGGGTCCTACTGGGGTTCCTGGCCAGCCTGGGAGAGGGGCTGATGGCTGTTTGCAAGCTGACCAAGCCCCTCAGTGGGGTCCCTCACCCCATTGGGTTGTGGGCAGCCTGGATATGGGGCTGAGGGACGTTTTCAGACTTTCAGGCTGCCCACAGTCCCTTCAGGTTTTGGGTCCCTACTGAGGTACCTGGCCAGCCTGGGTGAGGGGCTGATGACTGTTTATAGGCTGACCAAGCCCCCCAGTGGGGTCCCTCACCCCATTGTGGTGTGGCTAGTGTGGGTGATGGGCTGAGAGGCATTTTCAGGTTTTCAGGCTGCCCACAGCTCCCATTGACCCCATGTCCCAGAAAGGCTGGCTGAAAGCAGGTTTCTGGGGTTTATTTATCTTCTATAATTGATACACTGTTCCTTTAAGCTGAGGCCTAGGCAGGTAAGGAAGCCTCGTGTCTGCTTCAGCTCTGTGGCTTCTATAATTGAGACAATGTTGCCCTTAGTAGTCAAGGCCGGCCTGTTGTTTGTCTCAGCTCCAAGGCTTCTATAATTGAGACAATGTTGCAAATATGTTGTTGCCTGGAACCGGGAGATGCCCAGGAGGCTGGCAAACAGTTTCACTCCTGCTGCAACAGAAGCCGCCTGTTTACTCAGCTCCATGAGTGGCGGCCTCCATGTTGGCTGGGTTAATTTGCATACAGTCGCTCTGATTGGCTGGTGGGCGTGGCTTAGGCATCCCAAAGAAATGGTTAATTTCAATATTACACTTTTATTAGATTATATTTCATGGAATGGAAATAATGATTTTAGGTGCCTTTTCTTTATCTCATGTATTTGGATTGTTTATTTTGATTTGCTACTATAAATAATACTCAGAGCATCTCCTTATATTTGTCTCTCTATCTCTGTCTTTTTTTTCAAATTCTCCTTTCCAGCTGAGGGATTTATATATTTCAGTCTCATATAATGACACTTTTGCTTTCCAAAAATCATGCTCCAAGTTTTCAGTTTGGGGTTTAAACATTTTTCTTTCAAATAAAATACCAAGTAGCTTCTCTAGGATCCACTTTTACCTCAAAGTCATGCTGATGGTATGACAAAATATATGAGGTTCAGAAATGTGCCCATAGGGGCTCCCATCACTTCAACAAGATTACTTAGAAGCAGTTGCCAAAGTTCCACTGCTGAGCAGTATACTTTTTACTCTATGTATCTTTTATAAAGTTTCCATTGGAAGAGTTGATCTACACTGAGAGGAAGGCATTATTAAGAGGAAGATTTTATCTAGATCTTTCATTTGTTATATGTGAAACTCACTGATGTTTTTGAACTCCCTACATGGAACTTTCCTGACAGTGATACTTATTGTTCAGAGAGGGGAAAAAAGTAGGAGACTTTTCCTAGTTATTTTAAAATGAGTGGGGTACGAATAGTCAATAAGTATATGAATGAGTCTTGGGGGGTGCAAAGGAAATAAGTAAAAAAAATAGTAAATATTGGTAATATATCACTAGAATCTTTTAATTTAATTTTCCACAACTAAAATATGATTTTTTCTTTAATTTGTGGGATAGAATTAAAGAAGAAAAATATTTATAGTTGCCCCCACCCTTGCCATCCCCTTTGCCATAAAATACATCATATAGAATATAATACTTTTTTGCAGCCATAACTTCCTTTGGGATCGTAAATAGTCCACCTTAAAAAAAAAAAAACACACACATTGATGTTTTACTGTACAGGATGGATTTTTCTAAAGAGAAAGAGTTTTGTTTTGGTTAATGAACGTTATTTATAGCATTTTACAATCATTTAGATTCTGTATAAAAGCCTTAAAGAAAATCACTCAACAAAAATGTAAAGCTCATTAAAAACAAAATTTCCCTTTCAGTTGGGCTCTCAGTCTCTCATCTGCATTTTCAGATTGCAAAAAAGCTCGGAAATTTTAAAATCTTTTCATATTTCATTTGGCTGCAAAACCTGATCTGACCTGAACTCATTTGACCATAAAACTTGATCTTTATTGACATGAGGCTATAGTTAGTCTTCATTTATTCCATTTTGTGTAAATATTCACATATTTCTATGCAGAAATATTAATGTATTTAATTACTGATAATGCCTTAGAACGTTGCTGAGAAATCCTGAACATAAAAGCACCTATGATGCCAAGGGTTTATATATTGCTTTCTAACATATCTTTCTCTGAAGGTAATTGATGAGACATTCAAACTTCTTTGAAAGTAGTCAAACTTTTAGTTAAAATTAACTAGCACCATATGGCTATTTTTTTTTTAGTTCTATTGAAATTCATTATGCCCAATCAAAATAGTAAAAAAGATTTTAATGGTTAAGAAATAGGTCTTGTTAAAGTTTTTACATATATATATATCTCCATTTCTCCTTTTTCATTGAGGTCCCTCCCAGCAATGTACATACTTTGTATTTTTTACCGTATGTATATTTGATGGTGAATATATACTTGATACATTTCATGATATAAAATTGATACTTTTATCAGCTTGAAAGAAGTATACTTCTGTGGCCAAATTGTTCCTAATTGAGACTGTGGACACAGGTGAAGGTAGAGCAGACCCAGCCATCAAGAAATTCCCAGATAGTAATTTTTCCCTTAGTAGATTTTTTTAAAACTTAGCTTAAGGCACACAATAAAGCTATAAAAATCTCTGAAAGAGGTATTGTGTGTGTGTGTGTGTGTGTGTGTGTGTTTACTACTTTATGTCAGAAAAACAATGGCAAATTAAAAAATTATCTCAGTGAAGAAATGATGCCATTTTCAGTGAGGGTCCTGCTGGCACCTCAGGATATATGGGGGAAGCCTGGGAATCCACTCACATATATGTTTTAATGCTTTTAATAATAGATGAAATCTAAAAATATGACAAGATTGTAAAGGGAAAGCCAGTATACATAACTTGATAATAGTATCTGAAGTTAAAGGCTTGAATAAGTAGCAGGAAGCCAATTTTTAAAACAGGTTAAAGAGTTTCCTCAGCCACTAAAGAGCTCCTGCAATTTTCAACATGCTGTCATTCAGGAAATACTGCTGAGGAAAAATAGGAAAAGGAGAAATCTCAAAATAAGTTATTGCAAAATGAAAAGCATATGGTGTGTAACTGTACAAATGTAGCACACTTGTGCAAAGTTAAGGCTTTCTAAACATAATCGTTCCATGTAAGAACCAAGCCAGAGTGATGACACAGACAAATGCCTTTGGCCACCTGGCCTAATTAAAAGAACATTTTTTGGAGTGGCATTACTTTTTGTTTATAGTGTGAATTCTTGTCTTTTAAATGAAAAGCATGATTTTGCCACAATGTACCTTTAATCAAGCAGCAGAGTTAAATTCTTTAGCCTTTACAATAAAATGCATGTGGCCAGAACTGTAAAAGTCAGAAGAGAATATTGAATGCCAGGGATGCACCTACGATCTTCCTAATGACGGCTGCATATATGCAGTAAAGTAGAGAGCTTACTATTGAAGGTGTTAAATCATTCTTAGAGGATAGATTTAAGAAGTCCTGGGTAGGCACAATTTCTCCCCCTGTGGGTTTAGGAGTACCATAAATTTTTTTTTTAGGACATAATCAAAATTCCTGAATCCTCCAAAGAATATATTGTTTATGTTTTTTAATGCTCAGACCATTATTCCTCATTCTGGGTCTTTGTATCTATGAACTCATAAAGCACACTTGTTACAAAGGCCCAACACTCAGGGCCAGGACTGAAACCATTTTCCCGAATCAGATTGGAAAAAAAAAAAAGGCAAGAGAGAAGGCATCTTTGCCACCAGTCACCTCCCTCTGTGGGCGACAGGCATGGGGTTCGATCTCTTGGCTGGCCTGGGCCTCTCTCTTTGGAATGATATTGCCCCCAACTGCCCTTCCCTGTTGGCCTGGTTGCCCCCAACTGCCCTCCCCTGCCAGCCTGATCTCGCCCTCAATGACCCTCCCCTGCCCACCAATTTGGTTCTGATTGGTCAGTTTCTATACCAGTCAGCATCTCTGGGCCTACCTCCGGGCCTGATCAGCGAGGCAGGGCTGATCAACCACCCCTGCAGAGGCCTGGAGAGAAAGACAGGTGCAGCTGCTGGTGAAGCCCGGATAGAAAGAAAGAGACAATGGCCGATCAACAGCTGCCATAGAGGCTGCGGATCAGACCCTGCCTCTCTCTCTGGGCCTCTCTCTAGGTCTGATATACAGACCCCTCAGCAGTCAGTGCTGGGTAACTGCACCCGCACTGGCAGCAGTCAGTGGTGGGTCACCACAGCAACCCAACACTGTCTGCAGGACTGACTTCCGGTGTTCAGGAGAGCCTTTGGTCAGTCGTTACAGACCCTGGCAGGGGGTTCCTCAGCCCGGCCTGTGCCCTCTCACAATCCAGGACCCCTAGCGTAGTGACCCTAGGCCTGGTGGACGATCAGGGCCTATTGGGGTATTCCTTCCCCTGGTTGCTGGAAGCTAGCTCCACCCCACCACTGCCACTGTTTGCCATCTGTGCAGCACTGACACCCTCCCCTGCCACCAGTCACCTCTCTCTGTGGGTGACAGGCATGGGGTGCGATCGCTTGGCTGGCCTGGGCCTACCTCTTTGGAGTGATCATGGAGCCCCTCCACCTCCTCAGTTGATTGCCCCACTAGCTGGTGGCCTGGGCCTCCTTCTGCAGGGCAATCATGGAGTGATGATGGGGCTGCCAATCAATCGCATCACACCTGCCTTGGATGGCCTGGTGCTAGTGCCTGGTCATCCAGAAAGTTGTCCAGATGGTCATTCTGCTGTTTAGTTATTTGGTCGATTTGCATATTATGCTTTTATTATTATAAACTAGAGGCCCAGTGCACAAAAATTTGTGCACTTGGGGGGGTCCTTCAGCCTGACCTGTGCCCTCTCACAGTCTGGGACCCCTCAGGGGATATCCACCTGCTGGCTTAGGCCTGCTTCCTGCAGGATCAGGCCTAAGCTGGCAGTCAGACATCCCTCTGGCAGCCCAGGAGCCCTTGGGGGATGTCTACTTGTCAGCAGGGAGCAGGCCTAAGCTGCAGTCAGACATCCTTATTGCTGCCGAGAAGGCGGGAGTGTCTCCCACCACCACCACCACTGTGCGGGCAGCTGCCAGCCTGGCTTGTGGCTGAGCAGAGCTCCCCCTGATAATAGTAGCTGACATTATTAAGCATGTATATGGTAATGAGTATACTAAAGGCCTTATGTGACATATCTTATGTACACTTCATAATGTTTGAATTCATGAGCAACTGAATCTGATGCTGGCTAAGTTAAATATGGAAAGAAAAACTTGGGAGGAGGGTGGAAAGGTGCAGAAAAAGTCACAGACTCAAAGGAAAAGCTCAACACCAGTTGGTGGGATGCATGGCAATCAGGGACATCCTGGGAATCTAGGATGGTATTTTCAAGATACTGTCCTCCAGCTGATATATGCCAAACAGTACCCACATGAAAATATCCCAAAGCTTCCTGGATGAGGGGGGAGATATTTCTTTAAGGAATTTTATTACAGGTTTATTGAAGTATAATTGCAAATAAAATTATAATGTATTTAAATAGTACAACATGGTTATTTAATATATATAAACATTGTGAAAGTTTTCTCATCATTAATTCAACATATCCATCACCTCACATATTTATTTTGTTTTGTTTTTTGTTTTTATGATAACAATTAAGTTGTATTCTCTTAGCAAATTTCAATTATATGATACAACCTTATTTACTGTAGTCATTATGTTATACATTAGATCCTTGGAGCTTATTCATCTTATAACCAAAATTTGTAACCTTTAAAAAGTTAGTAAGCAACTTCTTCCTATTTTCTTCACCCCACATGCACTGGCAACTACTATTCTATTCTCTGTTACCATTAGCAAATCTGAGTTTTATTTTTTAGATTCCACATACACCATATTTTCTGGTGTATAAGATGACCCCCAACTTTTGAGAAGATTTTTTGAGGTTAAAAAGTCTGGACGGAGACCGTATGCAGCACGAAAAGGAGCTGACCAGAGACACTTGTGGTCTCCATCCGGCTCCATTGAAATGAATGGAGTGCGGCCGTTTTTGAGCTCCCCCCACCATATGCAGTGACCACAGATTTTCCAGTCCGGCTTAGAAGTTTCAGCACCTGCCCTATAAAATGACACCTGGAGTATAAGACGACCCCTGACTATTGAGAAGATTTTCCTGGGTTAAAAAGTCATCTTATATGCCAGAAAATATGGTAAATGTACCATGCAGTATTTGCCTTTCTCTGTCTGGTTTAGTTCACAGAGCACAATGCCCTTCAGTGTAATGCATTTTGTTGCAAATGGAACAATTTCCTTTTTAAAGGCTGAATAATATTCCATTGTATATAATCTAACCTAATAAAGCGTAATATGCAAATTAACCACAACTCCAAGACACCTATGCCACGCCCACCAGCGAATCAGAATAACTATATGCAAATTAACCCAGCCAAGATGGCGGTTAATCTGTATACACAGGTGTGGAGTGAAGACTGAAGACAGCCTAGAAGGAAGCCAAGTGCTGCAGAAGGGAGCCAAGCGGCAGAGAAGGGAGGGATCAAGACAGCAGAGATGGGAGGGAGCAAGGCAGCAGAGATGGGAGGGAGTGAGGCAGCAGAGATGGGAGGGAGTGAGGCAGCAGAGACTGTCGAGGGAGCAAAGTGGCAGAGAAGGGAGGAAGCAGAGGCAGCAGAGAAGGGAGCGAAGCCTGCCTCGACAGGCTTTGTTCTCTTCTCTGCTTTGCTCTGGCTCAGGAAGCCCTATTCTTGCAGGAACCTTCCTGCAATGGGCTTCTAGTTAAACCATATTTTAATAAGATTTTTTAATTTAAATTCTTCATTGTTTAAAGTATTACATAAATCTTCTTTTTCTCCCATTGACCACTCCCCACCCCACCCCCTGCAAGCATATGTTCTTCTCCCTGCCCCACCCCCATCTATGTCCATTGGTTATGCTCATATGCATGCATACAAATCCTTTGGTTGATCTCTTAACCCCTCACCCCCCCTCCCCCTTCCCTTATAGGTTGGACAGTCTTTAACCATATTTTATTGTCAATTGGTTTGTCAATGGACACTAAGGTTGAATCTATACCTTGCCTATCTAAACTAATAAAAGCGGAATAGTAAAATTAACCGTTTCTCCGGGACGCCCACAGCCAATCAGAATGGCTGTATGCAAATTAGCCCAGCCAACATGGCGGCTGCCACTCAGGGACCTGAGTAAACGTTTAGGCAGCCTCCATTGCAGCAAGAGCGAGAGCGAAACTACCTGCTCGCTGGCTCCTTAGCCTTTGGCCTGAAGCAAAAACGCACATTTGCAACAATTGAGTGTAACAGTTGTTTCATTATAGAAGCCGCCAGGTGTGGCGGCCGCTCCACTCACGGACCTGAGTAAACGTTTAGGCAGCGTCCATTGCAGCAGGAGCGAGAGCGAAACTACCTGCTCGCTGGCTCCTTAGCCTTTGGCCTGAAGCAAAAACGCATATTTGCAACAATTAAGTGTAACAATTGTTTCATTATAGAAGCCTCGAGGTGAGGCAGACAGGAGGCTTCGTTAGTAAAAGGCCGCCTTAAAGGAACAGCATCAATTATAGGAAACCTGCGTCCAGCCGGCCTTGCTGGGACGTTGGTCAATGGGAGCTGTGGGCAGCTTTAAAGCCCCTCACCCAGGCTGGTCAGGCACGCCAGCAGGTGGACATCCCCTGAGGGGTCCCAGACTGTGAGAGGGCACAGGCCGGGCTGAGGGACCTCCCGAGTGCACAGAGCGGCTGCAGGGTGGGACCCGTGAGTGGGAAAGAGGCGGCAGGGTTGGAGGGCACCGGGAAGCGGGAAAAAGGCAGCAGAGGGTTGGCAGCCTGCTTGGTGGGCTTCCCAGGCCCCTTGCAGGGCACCAGGAAGTGGGAAAGCAAGGTGGCAGGCTGGGGAGTGGGAAAGAGGCAGCGGGGCGGTCTCGGCCTGCTTGGCAGCTGCCCAGGCCCTTTGCGGGACACCCGGGGAGCGGGAAAGCAAGGCTGCAGGGGCCAGGGGCCTGCTTGGAAGCTTCCCAGACCCCTTGGCGACACCGGGAAGTGGGAAAGGAAGGCAGCAGGGGACCGGTGAGTGGGAAAAAGTCAGTGGCCTGCTTGGCGGCTCCCCAGGCCCTTTGGGGGCCACTGGGGAGCGGGAAAGCAAGCTCTTGGGGGCTGGAGTCCTGCTTGGCAGCTCCCCAGACCCCTTTTGGGGATCAGGGAGCAGGAAAAGGCTGGCCTGACCACGAGGCGGGGTTTTCCCTGCTTTCTGGTGGCTGGAGGAAGATGGGCAGTAGGCAAGCTTGGGAGGCAGGCCGCACCCAGCCCTGGTCACAGCTTAAAAAAGAGAACAACATGCAGGAGAGGGCAAGAGTCTGAGAGATCATCATAGAGGGGGTGCCTGCTCCAAGCCTTGACGGTGTGCCTGGGGGCAGG
>PVJC01019474.1:0-30201 GCA_004026665.1 Murina feae
GGGAAAGCAAGCTCTTGGGGGCTGGAGTCCTGCTTGGCGGCTCCCTAGACCCCTTCCGGGGATCAGGGAGCAGGAAAAGCCTGGCCTGACCACGAGGCGGGGTTTTCCCTGCTTTCTGGTGGCTGGAGGAAGATGGGCAGTAGGCAAGCTTGGGAGGCAGGCCGCACCCAGCCCTAGTCACAGCTCAAAAGAGAGAACAACATGCAGGGGAGGGCAAGAGTCTGAGAGATCATCATACAGGGGGTGCCTGCTCCAAGCCTCCACGGTGTGCCTGGGGGCAGGCCCCCAGCAGGTAGACACACACAGGAGGACTGCTCCGAGCCTCAGATGCTGCTGGGGGCAGGTCCCCAGTGGTGACACACACACACATACACACACACACACACACAGAAGGCGCCTGGCAGACTGGGGCCATCATAGGATATCCACTGAGGGGTCCCAGACTGTGAGAGGGCACAGGCCGGGCTGAGGGACTCCCTCCACCCTGAGTGCACAAATTTTTGTGCACCGGGCCCCTAGTTGATAATAAAAATCATTGAGAACAATCATCATAGTGATTATCATGAGGATATGAGAAAAAGAAACAGGTCTTTTACAAACCTCAAATCTCAAAGTACTTTAGGTTGTGGCTATAGTTGTTCATACACTTGACTGTTTTCAATTCTGCCTTTTAGACTCTGGCAGATACTTTTCTTTCTCAGTCCAGTTATAAAAAATAGTTAAGAATATGGGGTTAACTTACCTATCAAACCAAATGACTAAGGTTCCTTTGGTTCCTGTTTTCAAGTTTCATGAATGTTTTGGGGGGAAAGAAAAACTATTGTAATGCTCAAATGGTAGCAGCACTTTTACCAGACGGTGGTGCATTCGTCAGTTTTCTTGATATGAAAAGCTGACCATGGTGCACACAGCTGTCATTTAGCATTCTCACTCATGAAAAGAAAAACAAGGAAATTTGCTGCTTTTCAGTTTCAAAAATAAGACAAGGCCAATAGAACTGCCATCGGGTCACCTTGCTCAGGAAAGCATTGGCTGTCATCCCAAAGGCAAGTTGAACGGTGGAAAACATCCCCATAGATTTTGTGGAACAAACAAGGCCACAAAGTTGAAAATTAAGAAGGAAACCAAACTGTAAATGAGCACCCATTAGCTCACATTACTGTTGCCTTTGTTTTATTTGCTAAACAGAAAATAATTTGGGATTTGATTTTACTGTTCAATATCTGGCTGAAAGTTGATTAATATAAAAGTATTTTGTTTGGGGCACTTAAGCTGAGATGAGGTGTACCTAACTTCTATGGATGCTAACTTTGGACTTAGAGTTATAGATAGATGACTAAGGCAGCATTCTGTCATCTAGAATTGCAACATTAGAATATGCTTCTGTAGGGTGGCTTTGTTTCAAGTAACTTAATTTGCATTACTTTGGATCAAAGAAGACATCTAATTGGACTCACATTCTAATGGAGTACAGAAAAGAAAGAGAAAATAATAGTGCTCTGTACAGATATAATCACTCCATATCACACTAAAGCTTTTAATTTGGTAAGATAACACTAGCAATAGTGCTGTTTTTATAAAACTTTCACTTTTCAGCATAATACTACAAAGACTAAAAAAGACATTATAATTAAGCAATAAAATAATTTATGGGAATAAGAAAATACTGAGAATTGTTTGTTTTCTTCCTCATAGTATTTCTTTACTAACTTTTATTAGATGAAAAAATACTTCTGAGTGAAATTCTTTTTTAAAATTTTGTTTTATTGCTTAAAGTATTACAAAGAGTGTTAGATAAGTCTCCATTTTTTCCCTTGACCTCCCCCCTCCTCCCCCCTCCTCCCCTCCCCCTACAGTCTTATGTCCATTGATTTTGCTTATATGCATGCATACAAGTTCTTCGGTTGATCTCTTAACCCCCTCATCCTCCCCAGCCTTCCCACTGTAGTTTGACAGTCTGTTCAATGCTATTCTGCCTCTGTATCTATTTATGTTCTTCAGTTTATAGTGTTCTTTATTATCCATAAATGAGAGAGATCATATGGTATTTTACTTTCATTGACTGCATTATGCTCTCCAGTTCCATCCATGCTGTTGCAAATGGTAAGAATTCCTTCTTTTTCATAGCAGCATAGTATTCTATTGTGTAGATATACCACAGTTTTCTAATCCACTCATCTGCTGATGGGCACTTAGGCTGAGTGAAATTCTGAATGGAAAATGTTTATATTTATTTTGTCTTGATTAAGTTTTGATGCCCATTGAGATAGACTCCAGATACAGAAACACCCATTTAGGGTAGGTGTCCTTTTAAAGAAAAACAAGGTAGCCAGGAACTCTAGGGTCAGGAAAGAGTAGAAAACTGCAAGAAATTTTAACTAGAAAATAAAGAGTACATTTATGTAAGTAACAAAGAGGATATTTCCCCCTGAAACCTGAGGTAGTCCTCTACCAAAGTATTATTTTAGATTATCAGTAAAGAATGCTAAACAAACTAGACCATAATTTCTAATGTGTTTTTTTGTGTGGGAAATTTTATAATCTAATCCAAAAACATAATAAGGCATATGAATGGGAAAATTTATGTTAAAAAATAAGGAAATGGGCATCTTATGACAAAGGGCTATATAGTTTTATTAACAAGTAAATTGGTGAATAACATAAAATGAAACTGCCATATACTTAGCAGAACACCATATATGTTATGAAGCTCTAGAAAAATATTAGTGCCAAGAAAATTAATATAAAACTATAGACATAAAACCTATATATACTCTTATCTGGACTAAAAAAGGTATTTGCTTGAATGGAAATTATAATCCATATTTTAAATATCTTTCATGAAGGCTCTGTTGTTTGATAACACAGTTAAATCAACTATCTCACTATAGTTTTTGTACATTTGACATATAACATTAATTTCGGGTATACAGTGTAATAATTCAGTGTTTGTGCAAAATAATTGCCACAATATGTTTAGTTAACATCCATCAAACACAGCTACAAATTTTCTTCTTGTGTTACTTTTAAGATTTACTCTTAGCAACTTTCAAGTATGTAACCCAGTGTTATTAATTACAGGCGCCATGTTGTACATTACGTCACAATGACATTGTTCAGCCCTGCCCTAGGCTCTTAGTTGTCTCTTAAACCTCTGCAGTGGTTAGCCCAGCAGCCTATTTTACGTGCAATGGCTCCCAGTAGTTGAAGGTGTGCCAAGGACCAGTTAGGGGGTGGGAGGATCTTAGCACCTGGATTTAGACAGCGTAGAAGCCAGACGCTCAGGCAGCAGCTTTTAAGGTATGTAACCAGGCACAGTCCTTTGGGACCTCAGGTGTGAGCCCCTCAGGCCGCCAAGTGCTAAGTGATTTAGAGCGGGGCTCCAGAGGAGTGTATAAACTTTTGTCTGGGACATACCCGTGAGAGTAGCGACACAGAGAGAGAGAGAGAGCACAAAGCCCGCCAGCCTAAATCCCCCGCTAGTGTCTGTAGGCCCTAGCGGTGCCACACCTGCAGCCTGCCTCAGGCCAAGCCTCCAGGACCAGCAGTGAAGTCAGCGGTTCTCAACCTGGGGGCCTCGACCCCTTTGGGGGTCGCCTAAGACCATCCTGCATATCAGATATTTATTTACATGACGATTCATAACAGTAGCAACATTACAGTTATGAAGTAGCAACGAAAATAATTTTATGGTTGGGGGTCACCACATGAGGAACTGTATTTAAAGGGCCAGAAGGCTGAGAACCACTTGAGCGGATTTCAAGAAAGACTGTGGGTGTGTCTCAGGCTGCTCTAGTGAACGTCCTGGGGGTGGGGAGGGTTCTGCCAAGAACTCTCTCGGGAGTTGTGCGTCCTGTGGGACCCAGGCACGCATGCCCACCTGGCCACCGGAGCCAGGCTCTTTAGGGCACCTGCTGGGCAGCAGCCACGAAGACCAGGGCTCAGATGCATGCAGACTGCCCCGCTGGGAAACTCTGGCGCTCTGGGGCAGAGCAGGGCAGAGCAGGGGAGAGCAGGGAGGCAGCACCTGCCCTCTGAGTCTTTGGAAGGTTTCCCACCAGCCCTTACACGTTTAATTAGAAGCCTGTGCGCCAGGCTTAGTCAGGCTGATTAGCCGATGGGACTCTTCCGCAGAAAGGCTGAGCACCTGGGCCTGTTGCCCCTCGCTGCGGGTGGGGAGGGGGCTGGTTCAGAACGTCAGCCCCACTGGACACCAGAGCGAGGTGATGGAGAGGCGTCCCCTGGCAGGCACCGCCAAATCCGGGCACCACATGTGCAACTGAGGCACCAGACACGTGTAATAGCTCCCCTCTGGGAGATCCTGGTGCTTTAGAGGCTGGAGGCGGACAGAGGGAGGAAGAAAGAGAGAGAGAGGGGAAAAAAGAGGGAGAGGGGGAGGGGAAGAGAAAGAGGGAAAAGAGGGGGAAGACGGAGAGGAAGAGAGAGAACATAAGGATGGGCCCCCTGGCTGGGTGCAGGCAGATGGAAAGCACTTGCCTGGAAAAGAAAAAAGAAAAAAACATAAAAGAGAAAAACCTAGAGTTTCATTTTCTTTTTTCTTTTTTTTTAAAGATGGCACCTTTGGCTGCAGTGAGGCAGTGTACAGACTGGAGCGAGCAGAGGGACAGTGTGCAGGTGCCTGCGGTGGAGCAAGGTGGCGAGGGAGCACCAAGCCAGGCCCGTGGGCTGCCGCGAGGCCCAGGAGAGCACAAACACCCAAACCTAGAGCTGGAGAACGAGGGAGGGAACCAGCGGCAGAGCAGCGCAGAGAGCATGCAAAGGCGGCCGGCCAGTGTCCAGCCCGAGCACCAGCGGACTCCCCCGGTGTCCATCACAGCCTTCCCCTCAGGCCAACACTCCAAGACCAAGGCCGGGCCCGGCACCCTCCCGAGGCTGCATCCGGTGGGCCCAGCAGCGGTGAGTGCAAGGGCACAGCCTTTTCTGCATCGTATGTCAGATGGGTCTAGTCTTGTGGGCTTTGTGAACGTGCGTTCCATTGGATTTCAAAGCTGCGTGTCCTGGAGGCTGGTCTCTCAGGGTGCCCGTGTGAGGTCGAACCCTTTGGTTTCCCATAAGCTCCAGGTGTGAGTTCCTTGTGAGATTGTGCCCCAGCCTCTCCTACCAGTTTCGGTTGACCTTGTTTGTCAGATGCTTGGGAGTCGGCCTGCCTGCTTTTGGGTTGTTTTGTTTGCAGAGGAACTTGTTCCATATGTCCTCATAGATTCGGTGTGTGCGTGGAGGAGGTGAGTTTGGATCTCATGTTGGTTACCACCTTAAACTGAAACCTAACCACAGTGTTGTTGTTGTTGTGTGATTAGGCGCAAGCACGGTGTAATTTAGAAATGCTCACTTAAAATGTGTTGAAGTGATGCCTACCAATGTTTATTTTATTCCAAACGTTCATTAAGTATCTACTGTATGTCAGGGACTTTTCTGTGTGCTATAAATACAGCAGAAAACAAAGTCCGTGAACCTATGGAATTTACCTTCTAAAGGAGAAAGATTCTATAAGTATATTTTCAAATTATGGCAAATACATGTTTCGGGGGGGGGGAAGTAAGGTAATAGAAAAGAGAATGATAGGGTGTTATTTTCCAGAAAATTGAATATAGGAGAGTGACATGAGGAAGAGAAACCAGTTGGGAGGCTGTAGCCATGGCCCTGGTAGAAATATCTAGAAACACTCTTGGTGCATTGGTAGATGCAGTCCTGAAGATGGAGAGGAATAGTTGAGTTCAGGAGAGATTTACAGGATAAGAAAAAAAATATTTAAAAGTGTTATTCTACTAGTGGCACTTACCTCAGTTTTCTCATTGAACACCTACTGCAAACATCAGAAGGGCAGAGGTGGGAAGACTTTTACATGCAAATCATAGAATGTGAAACTAAAGAACCATTTTCAGCATAGTAGAAAATGCTGAAAGGGCTCCAAGAATTGTCAATTTTTCCATTATCCTCAACAAAAGGATAAAATCAGTAAAGTCACGGTCAGAACAATTCCTGAGGAAGGACTATGAAAGAGAGACAATTACAGCCACGTAAACCACTGCCATTCATGGTTATATTAATTGTTCCAGGGAAGAAATATAGCATGTAGTTATCTTACAATTTGGGATACAAACTATCTGAAACAAAAGATAGGGTAATTTGCTTTATGTTGCTAACCATAGCAAACGACAACAGAGTTCTTCGAGTTTATTTGCAATAATTACACACTTTACTCAGAATATTGCTTTCCATTAGTCAGGTTTGCCTATAATTTCCCTGAAATGTTAAAATCCTCTATGTCAAAAATAAACATTTCTCTACCGTCTGCTTACTGTCACTGAGAGCTGAGAACCACACACTAATAGCTTGGAAATCTTCAAGGAATAATGAAATGTTTAATAAACTTAGTTCATTATCTTACCAGGATAGATGGATATATGAAACCTAATTGGTGCCCAAGTAGTAATCAGTTTTGTTTGTTTGTTAGTTTGAGACTCTAATTCTAGAATATACATTTGAGATTACAGAAGAGGTAGCCAGCAATAAGATTCAAGATTCAACTTTGAAAAAGTCGTAGAGCAAAGACTTCAAAGAAAGTATATACTTTCCCTGGAACACTGCACAGGGCTTAGCTGGCATGTTGTCAGCAAGCAAAAAGTAATTCAGTGTTATTACTTATGACACAACATGATAAGGAGGAATTTGGACTGAACAAACAGATGATCCTAAAATGCTTAAGACAATTTTCAATAGCACTTCAGACTGGCAGCCTTGCAACATTCTTCGTTTTTTAACACCTATTTGTTGCCAGCCCACTAAAATAAGAAATGAGTCATGTTGGTATTATTAAAAGATGAATTAAAGAAAAATAGACAGTCTGATTAAATACTGCCAGTAGCTTAAACTTGCTAGGAAAGTCCCCATAGGGCAGCCAATAATTCAATAACAATATGATGTTTCCAAGTAACATACCTAAATATCCTCTTTACCAATAATTGTGGTTTGACACTCACAAATGTGTTGCACAGTGAAATTTATTTTTAATTTCAAAAATCTTAATTTTAACACTATTTTATAAAATTTGACTAGTAAGTAAAATAAATCTGTACTATAAGAAACTTTACCTAACAACATAAAATACCTGAAATAGTCATCTTTTCCTTTTTTTAAATCTATAGACTGCACTCCTATAGCTTCTGTCAGTCTTGATAAGCTAAACTTTGCGTAGTTGTCCAAACTCAGGTGGGTCTACAAACAAACTTTTCTTATAGATTTGTTTCCTTGGCCTCAATAAAAAAATGTAAGTGACATCAGATGTGACCAATAGTAACTGACAGTCCAAGCAACGGGCTGTCAGTATTTCAGTTGCGGTTACCATATTGTGTTGTGTTGGTTTTAATGTGTAATACCAATCTGGAGAGAAGAATGTGGAAAATTGAAATATTAGCTTTATACAAGAGATAAAAATTTTGGAAAAACATGTGTAATACATGTTGAGGAAGGGATGAACAATATGTTGTAAGAGATTCTGCTCTGGGGTCAAAGCAGAATGAATTAAATCTAAAAAAATTAAATAAATGTGATTCAGAAAGTAAAAGGCCTTGGTCCATAGGGACTGTAGTTAAAGTTGACTTTCTGAAGAAGAAAATGACAGATCCTATGGGAAGGAAAGGTATTTACATTATGTTAAAAGGAAAACTTTGAGTTCATGAGCTCAGGAGCATCTGCCTTGACAAGTCAATCAAATTTTCATAGCTCTGTGATGCCTCTAAGACCCGTGTTCTGCCATCAATAAATGGAGAAGTTCTAGAGGAGAGAATATGTGTGAGACCATATTTTCCTCTTTTATAAATAGATCAACCATTTATTTATTGTCCAAATAAGGACATTTTTGAGTGTGAGAGGGTCAACTGTACAGCAAACATTTAAACTAGGATGCTAGCAATAAACTGAAACTATCCCAGACAAACTACATTTGTTAGCCCTACTTTTAAGACCCTAGAATTTCTGATTTCTAAAACTTACTCTGAATAAGTTCTTGTACCTGTTATCCTTAAAAACTACTAATCATATGATAACACAAGTATAGACATATTTTCAAACTCATCAAATTGTATACATTAAGTATGTGCATTTTTTGTATACAAATTATCTATATATATAAAAGGCTAAGCGGCTGTTGGACCAGAGGGACCCTGTTCACTCTACAGATGCCCTTCGAGCCATGGCACCACCCCAGGTGTGGCTGGCCGGGAAGGGACCGTGGCTCCAGGGAATGTCTGGCCCTTCTCACCCAGTCCCGTCCTGCCAGCCACCTTCTAATTAATTCCCTTTCAATGTGCACGAATCCCTGCACTGGGTCACTGGTGCCTTAATAAAGATGGAACAGAATTGCCAGTTACAAGTTTTACCTATGGCTTCTGGGAACTCCGTGCCAGTGTGGGTTGTTGAGAATAAGCTAGGCATTCTACCTTGCACAGGAGGGTTAAAAGGGGCACAGGGTGAGGCAGGTCTCTGGTGATCAGTCATGAGTGCCCCAAATCACCCAGGGGGCATTTAAAAAATCTCCAGACCAACTGAGTAAGAATGTCTGAGTAGGAAGCCAGCATAATAACCCTAGGTGATTACAAAGCACATATTGAGGGTTGGGAAACAGTTGGCTGACCTTGCTCCTACCGTGTGGCCCATGGACCAGAAGCATCAGCATCCCCAGGGAGCATCACCAGGGAGGCCTCTCTCACACCTACTGAATCTAAATCTGCATTTTAACAAGATCCCTAGGACACTCCTATGCACTTTTATGTTTATTTGAGTTTGTACTTTGGATGCCTTTTTTTCACTTTTTCTAGTTATTGAGGTTTTCTTTTTAAGTCCTTAATGAATTGAAATTTTTTAAAAAAACATTTAGGCCCTCTGGCACAGACATTCTAAGAAGCACTGGCCTAGAGCTCTTTCCATAATTTCAAGGGATTTTCAAGTTAGGCATCAATATGGAGTTTGTCACCTGCAGCCCTGAATGGGTTCACCCTCTTGAATCATTGAGAAGTTTAGGGGACCCCCAACTACTTAGTTTCTTTTAAAAAAAAAAACCCAGATGCCCACAGTGACTTCTCCTCTATCTTCTCCCTCATATCCAACCTACTAAATATTTCTCAGTTCTGTCTTCTTGCCACCCTTCCTTCCACAGCCTCATTCCATGTCCTCATGTCCTCCATCCTGAACCACTGACGTGATTCCTGGTTGGATACCTGCCTCCAGCTCCTATTTTATTCCCTGAAAATCTATTCTCTCAAAACCCACCAGGTCGTGTGTGTGATCCCAGCACTGGCCATGTCCCTGTACTCTCTTTTTTTAATATATATTTTATTGATTTTTTACAGAGAGAAAAGGAGAGGGATAGAGAGTTAGAAACATCGATGAGAGAGAAATATCAATCAGCTGCCTCCTGCACACCCACTACTGGGGATATACCTACAACCAAGGTACATGCCCTTTACCAGAATCGAACCTGGGACCTTTCAGTCCGCAGACCGATGCTCTACCCACTGAGCCAACCCCGTTAGGGCTGTCCCTGTACTCTTTAAATAGCTCTGGCGAACATCCATCCCAGGGTTACAAAAGCCACATTCCATAATGTGTTATAGAAGTCCCCACACCCACTCCAGGTGACCTCACCGTTGCCTGCTTCATTCTTGGCTTACCTTCACCTAACCACTGGACAATGTCAAACTGCAGTTTATGATTGCCCTCCACACGTGGCATTGTTGTCCCTGAGACTTTTACTGCTACTGGGTCTCAGCCTGACCTCATCCCATCCCTTCACACCTTAAGAACATGGGAGTGCTAATATCTCTTCTAGATCCTGATTTCAATTCTTTTGGACAAATATGCAGATGTGGGATTGATAGATCATATGATAGTTCTATGTTTAATTTTTTGAGGAACCTCTACAACAATTTCCACAGCAACTGCACTCCTATTAATAGTGTGCAAGGGTTTCAATTTCTCTGCATCCTCACCAACACTTGCTACCTTATTTTTCCATATTAATCATTCTGACAGGTTTGAGGTGATATCTCATTGTGGTTTTGATTTATATTTCCCTGATGATTAGTGACATTGAACATTTTTTCATACACTTGTTCACCTTTGTAGCACTATTACAATAGCCAAGATGTGGAAACAACTGAATGTCCATAGACAGATGAATGAGTAAAAAGAAAAAAAAATACAATGAAATGTTCAAAAGCATTTAAAAAAAGAAAATTCTGCAGTGTACGATGACATAGATGATCACTGATGACATTATGCCAAGTGAAACAAGCCAGCCACGCAAAGACAAATATGTCGTGATCCCACTTGGTTGAAGTATCTATTCTTTTTCTTACCTGAGGGAAGGTGGATGGTGAGTAATCTCTAAGCGCCCTCTCCACAGATTATTTACTTGATATTCTATTTTTTTTTTTTTTTTGTATTTTATGTATCTCTGCAGGCTGAATCATTTTATGGCCTATTATTCATTCTTATAGAAATATATGCTTTTAATTTATTTTCTACTCCTGAGGGAGAAACTGAACTGGCTCTTCCTTGTTTTGATTACAAAAGCACAAAAAGTCAGGGTTGGGTACGGAGTTCAGTGAGAAGGAAATCTCTAAGCAATCTGCACACAAAGCCAGGTGAGCAAATAAGGTCTACACTTGTACGTTTTCCTCCTCTTTCTACCAATAGTATTATTAACAAGATACAGATATGGCATGAGAGTCGCTAAAATCTGAGACTGAAGGGGCACGATATGAACAGACTATTCAGCTACATTCACCTCTTAACTGAAGGCCACATTATTGCTAGATGATTTTACTGGAGGATTTGACCCCTTAAAGTTTATAGTAGGCTAGGGAATTGTTCATTGTGATGAAAGGGTGCAGCACAATATGCCAATGAATTCTTGGGTCATTGTTCAAGAAATGGGAGCTTGCTCAGGTAAGAATATGCTTTCCTGCTCTCCTTTCCTTTCTTCCTTAGAAAAGGATAACTGCTACTTATTGATTATGCCAACAGGAGGAAAGTGAAATGACTTAGATAGTAGATAAGTAAACTTAAATATCAAGGAGTCTGTAGGGAGATGGAGGCCACATGATTTTGTTTAATTGTCTAATGGCAGAGCCACCACATCCAGAGGAGAGAATATTCCATTTTGTCAGAGGAACCAAAAGTGACCCCCTGTACTTCACTAGCACCTAGTGAGGAGTCAGTCAAGTCCATGAGTATAGGCCCATGTCCCTTTTCTATCTATTCATGTGTCCCTATCTCAAAACCTGGTGCCGAAGTACTTATTTAATTGAATAAAAGACTAATGTTTAAGAGGAAAGTTTGATCTGGCCATCTATAATAATAAAAGCATAACATGCTAATTAGACTTGACAACCTTCTGGGCAAAGCTGAGGCTGCGAGGGAAGCCCGGGTCCCAGGTGCCAGAGGGAAGCCAGTGCCAGCAACTGGGGGAAGGAAGGCCTACTTTTGCATGAATTTTGTGCATCAGGCCTCTAGTTGTTAAATAACTATCTATGCCTAATCTTTTCTCAATCACTCTGGAAGAAGACTTTCATATTGAATATAACCAATAAGGTTCATTTTGGTAGAGGCTTTCCTTGACTTGAAAAGTTAATACAAGTAATTCCCATTCTTACAGATAAATTAGAAATTACAGATAAGCAAAGAGAAAAAAATGAAACTACCCATAATCCCATTGCCTAGAGATAAGCTGTATTAACACTCTGACACAGAGCACTCTCTTTGTGGGAATAATGCTCAGGGAACAAGAGTTCCCTCTATCTAAGGACCACTGGGCATGTGCGGGGTTGTGAACTGTGGGTGTCAGGTTGATACTTTGCCCTGTGGGACCTGCTTTCAAAATCACTCAGGAGAGCAGCAGTGAAATAGCAGATGAAAAGTCTCTGTAAGCAGAACATGTCTTTGAGTTCTTTGGCCACAACGTTTTTAGAAGTTGTTGATCGGACTGACTTAAACCTGTGTGCTTCTTGCACTCTTCTGAACAGAGGAGCACCCGTCCCCTCACCAAAGATTTACTGCACTTCCAATCTGGCACAGAAGTGATCAAATTAGACTGTATTTGAAAAATGTTGTATTTGTACTTCAGGCTGGACCCATTACATAAATTGTTCTACAGTGATCATTCTAATATGTAAATCGTGTGCCAAGTATATATATAGATGGATACCTGGTTCACAGCAAGTGATTGAATCAACTCATTTGGAAAACTTTTGGAAAGGGGATTGCTTTCCCCCCTCCCAAGGCCTATCTTTAATGCTTTAGATTCATATTGTCAGAATACCCACACTGAGACCTGCAAGCAATACCAAGGTCCTTATAGGTGAATAGCTCCAGTTCACTTCTCTGATCCTCTATTTTATTTACTTTTTTCACTTGCACTGAGTCCCTGATACTCCACAATCACCGTGAACAGATAAACAACAATAAAGATATTTAAGAAACCTCCCAGCTATCTTTTCTTTCAAGGACAACTATGGCTATTTCATTGCAATGACTATTATTTATGGCAACATGGTGTCAAGCAGTCTACACTTATTATCTGATTCTGCCAAGTGCATATTTGTGTTATACCTACCTTATAAACCAGGAGCTCAGAGATGGAAAGTCACTTGCTAAAGTTCACTTAACTACCAAGTAGCGGAGCCTGGATTTAGGTGCTGGTGTATGTCACTCTAAAGCCCATTCTTCTAACCGCGACTTGTCACATTTGGCAAGGGGCTTAGAAGGCATGGGTGCTCTCAAATGAAGAAAATGGGAATGCAAACTTTTACTTTGCTCTGATTTTTAGCAGATGCTATCTTGTGTTCTCTGATCATTACTGCCTAACAGGCAGACCTTCAAATAGTAAATCTAATGGGAAAAGACTCAAGAGAAAATCTATGCACTGAGCCGGTCTTGTGTCAAAACACGTAGGTAGCAAAGATGCTCTGATAACTGCAGATGCTAAAACACCCTGAACTGTTTAAGCATACCATGGTGACTTTGGGTAAAATATGATGTTTCCTACCTAAATACCAAACTAGACTATTGCAAATTAATTTGTGGCCTTTCTATATGTTGTTTGCTCTCGTCTTTGAATAATAGACTCACTGGGAATAAAATGCGAGGTTCAAATATTTTTTTCCTGGGAATTTTTATATTATTCCTTTTTCTTGCAATTTATACCTCTGCTCCTCATTCCCTAGTTAATGTATTTTTTCTCTCTAGTAGTTATAAGTTGTTTTTGTTTTTTGTTGTTGTTGTTGTTTTCTGTAGCCTAAGTGTTCTGAAATGTGACTTCATTTATCTAGCTGTGAGTTGATACTGTCCTTCCTCCCTTTATCCTACTTTGTACTCAGTGAGTCCATTTAGTCAGGCATTCAATGCCAAGAAATTTGTCTCCGCTATTCTTTGCACATTGCCTCCTATCTATCCTCTCTTTCTTTGACTGATATCAGTACTTCTTTATCCATCCTACATATTTTAAAAATTTCCTTCATGCCCTCCAAACCTTCATTTGGTAACTGCATATTATGTCCTGTCTTTGTGCTTCTCACACTTTCGTGTGCATACAAATCACCTGAGGATCCAAGTAGAAATGAAGATTCCGATTTAGTATTGTGGGATGGCGCCTGACAGTTCATACTGTTAACAAGTTCCCAGGAAATGCCAGTGCTGCTGGCCTGCAGTCTGTACACTGTGTAGCAAGGACCTAGGCAGCATGGGAGGTGTTGCAAGGACAGAAATGTGTGCTGAGAGCAGCACGCGCCACAGCCTGCCAGCAGGAATCTTCCTCCTTCGCTCACTAGCTATGTGACCTTGGGAAGACTGACCTATCTCTTTGAGAATCCACTTTTCCCTGTTCAAAAAGAAGGTATTTGTCCCATGTTCATGTTTCCTGCAGCGATTGCGTGTGACTGTTAGCCTGTGCAAGCCGGGGGGGGGCGAGGGGCATGAAATGGAAAAGGACACCACCAGGCTCCTGCTGTCAGGGGCAGGCTTTAATGTTGACAGAAAGTGCCCTA
This sequence comes from Murina feae, assembly GCA_004026665.1. NCBI lineage: Eukaryota > Metazoa > Chordata > Mammalia > Chiroptera > Vespertilionidae > Murina > Murina feae. The sequence continues at coordinate 14,064 of PVJC01019474.1, forward strand.
GGAGCCATGCCCCTGCCTGTAGGAAGGGCTGTATTCTCTGCTTGACTTTCTGCCATGAAGTTGTTCTTTGAGTTGAAGGGCTTAGAACAAAACACCCACACCTATTTCATCCCCACATAGGTGCAACCTCACCCATGGAACAGGAATAAACACACTCAGTTTCAACAATGGATGACCTGCAGGGTCAGCCACAGAAAGAGAGAAATTATTCTGTGGTTAATGGAGTCTATTGAAAGAACTGCTTTCTGTAAAAAATATAAAAGCATTCATTAAAGTGGAAATTGTAAAAAATCATGAGCAGAGAGTGAGGATAAGATCCTGAATGTTTGGGGGAAATCTCGTCTTAAAACCATTTGACGCTTATGGCTGCTCTGAGCAGAGGGATCTGAGCAGAGGGAATGAAAAGGGAAGGAAGGAAAGGCAGAGGAAGTAAGGAAGGACATAGACATTGATTGAGTAGCTATGTCATGCTGGCGTTTTGCAAGTATTACCATGCAACATGAGGTCCTCAAGGATGGAGTCAGCTCCATATTACCTCCCCATACACCCCCCTCTCCCAAAACACGCACACACCCAGCCTGTGAAAACAATAGGGTGAACCACAAAGAGGACAAGTTATCTCAAGCAGCCCGGACAACTTTTTAAAATTTTTCACATATTGGCTCAACCTGTGCGGGCTCAGTATCTGCGTGTTGACCTATGAAACAGGAGATCATGGTTTGATTCCCAGTCAGGGCACATGCCCGGGTTGTGGGCTTGATCCCCAGTGGAGGGCTTGCCGGAGGCAGATGATCAGTTATTCTCTCTCATCATTGATGTTTATATCTCTCTCCCCCTCTTCCTTCTGATCTGAAATAAACAAAACGTATATAAACATTTTTTTCACATATTGGGAGTTTAGTTATAAGCACCTGTTATAATAATCTTGCTGTTTATACATATAGACAAACATTTGGTTACAGTTTTGCTCTTGGAGGCCACTTTAATTAGCAGGCCAACTTACAGTTTTAGTCTTGGTAATGACATTTTTAGAAACCAAGACCAGCCTTGGTTAGTGTCATCTCTACTCAGGTTAAAAGTAGTGGTGGCAGACAGAGAACATACCACAGGGTATGTTTTTCCAAAAGCAAGGTCCCTTTATAAGCAGAGTCAGGGGAGGTGGGGGAAAAGAATGAGATTGAATTTTATAACACATTGAAAGATACTGACAGGGTCAAAGAGAAAAGACTTGCGAGCCAGACAGATCTGGATATAAGCTACATTCTATTACTGAACTCATCTAACTACAGTTTTCTGCAAAATGGAACTTATCATATACCTCTCTAAGCTGAGAAATGATTAAGTGCTTAGCATGGTGCCTTGGATCTAGATCAGTCAGCTATTGATGTATAAGGAACCTTCCCCAAATTCAGTGGCATAAGAGCAATAAAATTTCATTCTCATACTCACAGGTCTGGAGTTGGCTAGAGTGACAACTTTAAGCTGCAGGTGTTTGGGGAAGCTGGGCTGGCTCTGATCCACGTCTCCCCCTGGGGCCAGGAAGTCCCCAGGGCATGTTCTTCTCATTGCAATGACCAACGCATCACCATGCAAGTACATCTCACTAACATCCCACTGGCCAAAGCCAGTCACATGTTTAGGCCCAGCACCCATGGGGTAGTGGGAGGAAGAAAGGAATATTTGCTGAACAAAAACATACACTGTTATAGTCTGCTCTCTTCTTTAATTCACATCTTCCATATGCAGAATATACTCATCCCCATTCCAAGGCCCTCAAACACCTGAATCACAACATCAGGTTCAAAGTCCAGGACCTTGTGACCTACAGTAGGTCTGAATGTATCTCCTCTTACTAAAATGACAGGTTAGCCACCCAGAACACACTCAGCATACAAAGGTAGAGCAGGTATAGGATAAAAGCAATACATTCCATTAGAGGGGGAAAAAAAGAAAGAATAGAAGACCCATAAGCCTATTTCACAGCTATTCTGAAATCCTAAGAAAATGTTGCCGGATCCCAGGACTCTGGGGTGAGAAATGTTTCTTGATTAGACCCTCATGCTGCTCCTGATAGTGATTCCTTAGTTCAAAGATTTCCATGATTGCACCCTTGGTGGTGTCTCCATTTACCATCCTTCTCCTTGGCCATGTTGGGAGAGGGCATTGGAGGATATTTCATTTTTTGAATATTGAACAGTTTTCCCAGCCTGATACCTCCCAGGACCTTTTTATATCTCATATGATGCCAATCTCTTAGCTCAAGCTGGCAATGCTTTCTCCAATATGGTTCTTTCAAAATCATTGTGAGTTCCAGACATTGTGGCACCAAAATATATGGTAGCCATGATTCTTTTTGAGACATACTTCTCTTTTTAGAGACTCAGTTACAAACACTTCAGAGATTTCCAGCATCTATAGAACCAAGACCTTAATCTTTGTATGAACTTGCTTGTCCATGTAAGAGGATCTGGTAGGATCCTCTTTAATCATTTCCAAAGTTTTAGCAAAGGGCCTTACAATCACAGCCTTGAATTAATCTTTACTCTGAAACTGTGTCTTACTGTCACTACCCAGAATTTGTTACTTTCCGTGACACTGTGACATAATAGCCAAATGCCTTTGGTGAGGAATAGTTTCATTTTCTATTTCCATTCCCACTGACATGTATTTTTCAATGTATTTATTAAACAGAACTTGATTGCTCTACATGAGTAAGGGACAATCATTCATACCATCATTCTTACAAAGACTATATAGGAAGTGCACAAAATTTCCAAATACAGACATCAACCCTTTAAATGTTTTCTCAGACTATGGCTAATCCAAAATAACAGGGAATTTATAAAGCAAAAGTTACAGACATTCATCAAGAGGAACAAAATTAGTGATTACACTTCAGGCAAATGATCTGTTCTTGGTGCTGGTCTTCCCAAAGCAATAAGAGAAACTTAATAAAAAGTTTCAGAAAATATTTATGGGCCAAATTACTGCCACACAGTAAGCATTCTTGATGAATTAAGAACAACTACCAACTATTATACCTGGAACCTTGGTGTGAAGAGAGCAATTAACAGCCATCAAAGAATCTGAAGGAAATGAATGTGCATAATGGATGCCATGCAGTTATGTGAAAATATACCTTATCACTATCACTGGGGCCTGGAAAACAGTGCAGTATCATCAGTAGATCATGGATTGATATATGGAATTGGAAAATATAAAGCTAAATAGAATTTCCTAAAACCATGCTTTTGATCCCATCTTTGCCATTCTTGGCACACAGAATTGGCTTCTGATTTCCTCTCAAAGAAGATGAAAAGTCTATTCATAGATAACCCCTCACATCAGCCCCTTACAAACTATAGGCCATCCCCTGAATACACTTGATTCTTTCTCAATTCCCTGTGGCCTTCTTTAGCTTATTATCTCTAACCTGAATATGACAATTGTGTGCTCCATCAGCCACCGTTCTATTCCCCTGTCTTTCAAAGCCTTGTTCCAATGCCATTTCCTCCATAAAGCTTCTCCTAATTATATGGCCCAGAATTATTACCTTCTCATAGTGCTCTGTTTATCTCTCATTTGGGGATAATCACCATGTAATGAGTTTTACCAGAGGCTGATATATTGAAGTCTGTTATGCGTACTGGACAATAGGCTTCCTGAGGGAGCATATGGGCTTTATTATACTGTATCCCTTGCACATGATCTTCATTGTTCTAAATGTTGTTTAGTGCAAGATGCTAGCAATTGAGTCATTTAGAAAATGATTCTCAGACCCATTAAATATATATATACCCATCATCCCATTGACCTAACTCAGTCCTTGATTTTTCTAAGCCATAGCTCTTGTCAACCCCATGATCTCCAAGTTCTTTAGAATGATCTTCTTACATAATTTTAAGCCAGATACTCCAATTGGAATACTGCTAGCAATAGTAGTCACAGGGACTCTCTAGTATATGCACAATTTCATTATACAAATGAGGAACTATGAATATGCTCATATACCTATATATATGTAAACAGATTTTTTAAAGTTTCTGAGGCTAGCTGCAGATGGCTGATCTATAATCTACTAGAGTAGAAAAAACATGAAAACTTATTTATAAAACCAAATAAATTGAAAAAGATTAATTCCTGACACCTTATAAGGTATGTTACTAGTGGCCTGGTGCATGAATTTGGAAAGGAAATTAATTGGAAGAAATATTTTAATATTGCTATTCACACTTTCTCTATAATAGAAGTGTCAACCAAGTTCACAATCGACAATGATAGATCGAAACACACAGGTGCAACTGGCACCAGTGAGAGCTTTGTATTTACTGTGCATGCACGAGTCAACTTAGCCTTTTATAGCTATAGAATAAACTTACTTAATTAGACCTGCTTTATGATTTAGCTAAACATTTTCCAGCCCAGTGAAGTATCCTGACTTCTCTTTCAGGTAATTATCAGCAACACAGCAGCAAATATCAACATGAAGCAGATTATTATTGTAGATCATGCAGGGAGAATAAAGGGTAAAATACTTAATTGCAGCAGTGTTTGACTATATTCTGAGCAGTGAGAAAACCTGAAGTAATTTTCAAGGTCCACTATTTCTTACTTCTTTTCAGTTGGGTCAAGTTTCCAAGCTTTCTAAATCTCCATTTTCTGGCTAATGAAAAGAAAATAGAATTCCACCTAGTCTCCTATCTATCTACTCCAGCACTTCTGTGAGGATCAAATGAGATGAGGCATGGGAAAATGCTTCACAGACATTTGGTTTAAGTGTAAATGTTTGCACATGTCTATAAAGCAAATCATGTTCCTGGGATAAAGAAACTGCAAGGAGAATAGTTGTCACTAGGAAGAGGAATCTGGGTGTTGCTAAGTGACATCATTACCCAGATGGAGGGAAGGACACTTAGCATATTAGCTTTATATATATAGATATAGATATAGATATAGATATAGATATAGATATAGATATAGATATAGATATAGATATAGATATAGATATAGATATAGATATATAGATTCCCTATACTTCCATTGCTGTTACTCCCCTAAATAAGTCAGGGGCTCTTGTAATAATAAATGTGCTGTCACCCCTAGATATTTGCACACGTATTTTCTGTTCCCCAAAGTCTCATGGAACTCAGTCTTTTCTGGATCAAAGTGACCTAGAGATAAGTAGATGTTTGGATGACTCCTGTGTGCCAGTGCTGAGATTAAATGAAAAGGGGCAATGGCAGAAGTTTCCCTGAGATGCAAGGCTCTGTTTTGTTACAGTTGCTTTCCTCTTGTCATCTGCATCTGTTAGAGTGGCCGACCCCAGTGACAGATGAGAAGTAAATGTGAAATTTAACAGATTTGTTCTTGAGCAACTGATCTTGCATAACAAGACTGCAGCAAGCTGTCAGTTTTGTAGGTCCCTCCTCTCTAGACCTTTGCACTCTCTCCCACACTGCAATCTGCTGACCTATTATCCTGTACACAAAAGAATAAAATGCTGGCTTGCTGTCTGGTACGCTGTTTTCTGTGACACTGCACAATTTGCAAGACAGAGACTGTCTTCCAAATACATTTCTTTTCCTAACTTGTTGAAGTGGGGCTGGTTGGCTAAATGGAAAGTACTACAATTTTTTAGGCTTAAAGTATAATTAGAAATGCAGATAACACTCTGTCACAAGCACCATAATGCACACGGAATGATAAAAATATAAAGAAATGATGGGAAAATCTTTACTATGGAAATAGGGCTACGTTTGTGTCCCATGAGAGTTCTCCCGCAATTTCAAAATCTAAACTACACCAAGTAGGTCACCCATGTGCTCACATGTTCACCCAGTGAGTAATTTTGTGCATTTTTTGCAGCTTTGCTTATTTGCTTTGTTTGTATGTAATGATGAGTCTTTGAATGCATCTTGCTCTGTGACCAAATTTCTTTAAAAAAAAAATGTTTTTATTGATTTTAGAGAGAGAGGGGAAAGAGAGATAGAAACATCAATGAGAGAGAAACATCAATCCATTGCCTCCTGCATGCTCCCTACTAGGGGCTAAACCTGCAACCCGGGCATGTGCCCTGACCAAGAATATCACTGGTGACCTTTTGGTTGATGCTCAACCACTGAGCTATACCATCCAGGCTGTGACAGACAATCATTTCATTTCAAAGCCAATCCAATTATCCTAGAATAATAAAGAAACTATCAGTCATAATATCAAGTCGATATTTTATAAACCTAGTATTTTCAATATTCATTATTTTTTCAATTTTTTTAACCAAAACATTTCCCCCTCTTTTATTTATCAGAAAAGCTCATTTGTCAGATAAAACTAATATAGATGCCTTTATTTTTAAAAAATATATTTTTATTGATTTTTTTTTCCAGAGAGGAAGGGAGAGGGATAGAGAGTTAGAAACATCAAGGAGGGAGAAACATCGACCAGCTGCCTCCTGCATAACCCGCTACTGGGGATGTGCCCGCAACCAAGGTACATGCCCTTGACCGGAATCGAACCTGGGACCCTTCAGTCCCCAGGCCGGCGCTCTATCCACTGAGCCAAACCGGTTCTGGCTGGATGCCTTTATTTTATAAGATAGTTGATAGAATGGAAAAAATGAAATGAGACAGTAGATCAGTTCACCTGGAGGCATGTTTTTGGCCCCAGCTTAAGTACATAACCACCAAACCAGCATGCGAGGGGGAGGCTCAAGTGTGTGCATTCACTCACTGTCCCCTGCTCGCATTTGTTCGCTTGGCCATATTTTATACATATCAGATTTGAAAAATAAATGGAATTTTTCTAATTTATATGTCTTTCTGGAAGTTAAGACAGAAGAAAGAAAAACATAATCACGGGAAAATGCTATAGGCCAGAAAGCAGGGTACTCTGTGGTAGCCAGCAGCACAGAGATGTTAACTGCGAATGCCACTGTCTTTCCTGATCCTGTCCTAATACACATGCAAATCCTGACACCATCCAGCAGGTGGCGAGAAGCTAACTCCAAAGCCTGAAAAGTGAAGCAGCTCACATCCTGAAGGACCCTAAATATCAAACTGTAGTGCAAAAAAAACCCTGTTATACCACTTTGGGGCTCTTTATTTTTTAAAAAAAATGTATTTATTGATTTCCGAGAGAGGAAGGGAGAGAGAGAAACATCAATGATGAGAATCATCCATTCAGCTGCCTCCTGCTGCCCCCTACAAGGGATGCAGCCTGCAAGGGAACCATGATCTCTTAGTTTAGAAGTCAACATTAACCACTGAGCAACATGAGCCCAGCTGGATTCTTTATTTTTAATTGCATTATTTTAATTGAACATAATCCTAGATTTACCTATCACATTCCATTTGTTCTCCTTTTACTCGACAGCTAAAGTAAATCTGGGTACTGCTTGTTAAAACAGCCCGACAAAACAAACCAAAGAACACACACACGTTTGTTATGTCTAGTTTGATCAGCTGGACCTATTTGTGTGTCAGTGCATAATTAACATACACAGGTCTATTGTTTTTCCGTGTAATTTATTCATGTGGTATAATTAAAAGTGAGTGGAATTGACAAGTGTGGAAGACTTAAGAAAGGAAAAAAAAACCAAATGGTCTTTAACAATGTCAAGAGCTCTCTTGTTTACTCACTGACAGCTACTAAGTTTTGCTTCAAATTTTCATAAGTTTTTATGAACAATGCAAATCCAATCGTCCCTTGTATAGTATTCAGAAGGAAAAGCTTTTCCTACTGAACCAAATTTGGACAACTACTCAAGAGGACACTGATTTTTATTACAATGTTCGTTGTAGAAGCAGGAAACCTGCAGGAATGAAAGCGGTGCCTTTCGTAAATGCAGTCACAAAATCCCACAGTGGGTTATTCTCCCGCAAATCCATTGTCTCCAGCATTCTATTGTAATCTTACAACATTGTGCAGTTTGTCCCAGGAAAAGCGTGGAATGATGACTATATGATAGATCCCATCAGTAGAATTTAAGAAGCTAAAATGGGCATGTGTTTTCCAGTTATTATCATCAGTGTGTGAGCTTCCTAGTGACTATAACTCAGACCTCACTTTATTGAGATTAGCATGTTATGTTATTTGTGTGTTGTGTGTTTACTTCTTTAACCAGACTATAAACTACACAGCAATATGCACATTCATCTTTACATCCCCAGTGCCTAGCAGGCCTGATACGTACGACGTGTTCAGTGATGCCTATGGAGTAGAAATGAGCTCAGTTTACTAAAATGGCCATTTGATCAAGGACATCCCATTTAACCTGTTATGCACAGGTTTTGTGTACAAAGTCTCCTGCTCATCAGACAGTGGGTGACACCTCACAGTGTGGTGGTCTTTCTGAGAACTGGAGATGCTCTTCTTCCAAGATAAGCTTGCTCCCCTCACCGGCAAGCAACACGGGCCACAGCTTTACACAGGAAGGAAAATTAAGGATTCCAACCCCAACTTGAGAGTTCAATGCGGTTGAAATGACCATGAGTTTGTTCAGTACAGCATTGTCAGTAGCCTCACATGAAACAACTCGTAGAAAGTAGGTGGTGTGTTCCTCTTGGCTGATTGCTGCCAACAAGGATTTTTCCCCCCTACCATTTCTAGGTGTTTTTTCAATATTCCCAGACACTTTTAGTCCATTTATTTTTCCCTCTTCCTTGACATACTTTGCAATTGCTAAAACTCATACTGAATGTGAAAAGAGGGAGAGGAAACCTCATTGAGGAGTGATGAGCTGACGTAAGTTCACACGGCAGCGGGGGTGAGGGTACATCTGCATTATCATTTGAGCCCACCTATCTTGAGGCAGGCCATGTTAAAACAAAATCCTGAAAGCTAAATATACTCCTTTTTGTTTTTTATTTTTAAGTGTGTTTAAAATTTACATAAATAAAAGATGCTGGCAACATTTTTTCTCTTTGTACAACAGTATTTAACTTCAATCTCTACAGCTACCACTCAGCTGCTTTTTCCAGAAGAATGATTGTTCAGCTTTCATTTCTTTCTAGAAATGTTCTGGGCACATCCACATTTATACGTGTATATGTTTTTAAAATGGAATCCTACTCCACAAACTGTTCTACCACTTGCTTCTTTTTTCAATGCACACTACTTATTATAATGCTGAGTAATATTTCATCATGAGGTTGTACTGTAATGTGTTTAATCAGGTCCCTTATTGACCAACATTTAGGTTGTTTCCAATTTTTCACTTCTAAATGGTTTTTCTATGATCATCCTTCATCTATCTTTGCACATTTGCATGAGTATATCAGTAGGGAAATTTTCCTAGTAGTGAAACTGCAGGATCAAAGGAAATTCACATTTTTAATTCTGCTGGGTATTTAAACTGCCCCTCAAAACAGTTCACTAAGTGATTTTATCATCAACAAGGTATATGAGCACTCTTCTTCTTCATCAATCTCCTTCCCTCTTTTAATCCTCAAGCAGGGGCGAGAGGGGGAGAACCTAGATGTATTATGCTATTAGCTGACAATTATTAAATTGATAGATCACTTCTAAAAATGTAGTAGGAGCACCAGACAGACAATAATGCTTATTCTTCACACATTATATATGACTGTATTTATGTTCTTTTTATTATTTTTGTAACAACAAATGTCAAACACATACCATAATGAAACAGGAGGATAGGAATATAATCAATGTATGTATAAATTCCACTTTGCTCTGTCTCTGAGTCTCCTGCTTGCTGAGATAAAGGAGGCAGGTGTCGGCTTCAACCAGAAAAAAGACAAAAACCTATTACCCATAATTCCTTACAACATCTCTGCTCGGTGATGCACCAATGACAATACAATAAATCCGCTTGTTCGTGAGAGCCTGGCACAGCCCAGTTAGGAAAAGAGCACTCGGTGACCTGTATCATCATATATCACCTGGAGGTGCTGCTGGCCAGCTCTGCAGAGGGACGCTGCTCTGATTTCCCCCCTTTTGTCACTGGCTCCTCCAGACATCACTGTCTTGTTGAGTGTAGCTGATTCCTGGCCATATTTCCTGTCTCCCTCCCTCCTTTCATTACTCCTATTCTTATAAATCTCCTCACTTTGGCAGAAGGGGTTGAATATACAGCCTCTTTCCCTGCGGTGATCAATACCTAAATGGAGATAAGACAGCCAACAAAGGGTGGACAAGAGCAATAGGTCTGGGTCTTTTCATTGTCTCATGTGAGGAGCTTCTGACCTTCATGGTATAATCCATCATAACAATACATATTTTAGAAGATATGACCACAAGATGGACACTATCACGATGGTTATGAACACATGAAGAGAGACTTTCAGGTACAGACTACAGACCCTGAGCCTTAAAACCCAATCAGGTATGCTCTCATCATTACTTACTAGTGCTTGTAACGCAAATCTTCCAGACCTTACCTACATATGGAATCAAATGGGACTCACCATATCTACATCAACACCAATCTCAAGGACCTCATCCCATCTGCTTATTCCAGTCCCTGCCAAGTCTGAACTAATCATTTTGGGGAGTCTCCAGAGATCACTCTGAAGTGCTCATATCAAGTTGTCAGTTCCAGCCAGAGTTATGTGGCAGCATCTACTCCTGTAACGACTACCTGCAAAGGCACTTGGAGATGCCGCCCCACTAGTTATGTTTGCTGTGAGAACTTGAATGTCTCTGGCAAGAAGGTGGTCTCCTGATCTCCCAGCCTTCAAGGAGGCTGTATTCTTGAGGAAGTGGAGGAATTCTTTTCTCCCTTCAGCACCTGGATGCTGAAGCTCTGCCCATGCCCCTTGCCTCCCTCATAGAAATAGCTCCTCTAATCATGGCCCTTGGTCCTCCTTTATTGAACTCAACGTAAGTTTCTGAGCCACAGAAGCAATAGACCTGGCATGGACCCTTCCACTCCTGTTTTCCACTTTCCTGAAGTCTGTTTTCACTCATGCCTACATGCTGTGTTCCTGCCAGGAACGTTCTATGTGCAATAAGTAGTGGAGACACTATCTAGGCTGGTGCACAAGGTCTCCATGATCTGTCCCTTTCTTTCCTTCTACTCTAGCTTCACCCCTTTAAAACCACTTGTCAGTCTTACTGAATGACTTTCAGTTGCCCAAACAAGTTTTCTATTTTTATGCCTATAACTCTTGCTCCCAATATAGCTCAGCCTAGAATACATTTCTCCCCATCTACTCGTCTTTCAAAACTTAGGTTGAGCATAACTGCAATGGAGAAGACTGTTCTCTCTCCTTCTACCTCCTCCCTCTCTACCTTGAAAGAAGTGATCACTCCCACACTCTATAAAATTCTACCATGGCACCATTTTATTTTATCACTTGCTAAACTCAAGGGCAGGGTCATTTTATCAGCATCTACCTCAATATCTGGTACTCAGTAACTAGGTTTTTTTTTTAAATGAATTAATCTCTTGAGAATAAAATAAAAGGTGTGAGTACATCTTTGCAATCATATGTAAATAATAGTAATCAAGCCATTCATTTTTCCAAGCTTCCTGTAACTATATCTGGCCTTATTTATAGGAAATGCTTCTATAGAATAACAGAATGAATAATGCTAGTTGGGAGGAAAAATACAGACAAATCGATAACATAGGCTATAGCCCCTGGTACCCATATCGCATCTCCTTGGCTTACCTCAGATGGCAGCAGCAGCTGGAATGGACAAATGTTAGGTGAGCCTCTTCAGCATTCTTGCCCAAGATGTTCTCTGATGTTGTACAAGTTCTAGGCCTGGGCAAGCACAGCTGGAAGCGGAAGGGAGTGTAATGCCCCCGTTCCCAAGGGTAGTTGGCAGATACATGCTTCCGATTTCTTTTTCTCAGGTGAACAATTCCAGGGGCATCCTAGCTGCTTCTCAGCAGTCCTGGCAGAGTTGGACCTCAGTCCTTACAGTGGCAATGCCATCACACTCTCTCCCCCCATTAGCATTTCCTTCTTCCTTGTTGTCTTCCTGCTCCCTCACTTCTTCTTCATGAGATCACCTTCCACAAAAGTCTTTATCTTAGGCCCTGCTTTCAGGGAGCCTGAATAACCCACAGGGCCTTGTCTGGGACAACTAAGGTCCCCTCTCTCCAGTGCAGTAGTGTGTGGAAAGGTAGCCAGCTAGGAGACCTAGGAGACAGCGATGAAAGGCAATGTGTGGTTCTAGATCGCATGCTAGTTTAGACAAACCAGATATAGAGGAGATTTTTGAGACAATTATAAAATGTGAATATGGTCTTGTATATTGAGGAGATGAAAATATGGTGAAGTGGAGCAATAGACATTGCAAACTAAAGAAGCAAATTACAAAATAAAAATAAATTTTATAAATATGTAATATATATATATATATATATATATATATATATATATTCCAAAAGATATACAAACCTTTGAAAAATGATCTGGAAAGATATACATTAAAGCATTGGCTATTCAGTCTCTATAATTCTTTTTTTCTTAGTTTTGCTTATATATGTATTTTGTAATATTTTACCACAAACATATACTGCTTCTGTATTTAAAAGAACATTTTTAAAAAGTTAATGCTGTGTTCAACTTTCAACCTGTTGTTTAGTTATTCCGGGACAATTTCTATACAGTTCAGTGATAAATGAATCTGAGAAACAAGGAATCATGGAAATGGGCTAAGGAGGGTCCCAGAATGCACTGTGGACAGGATACGAATATATAAGCCAGGACCAGCTTTTGTGCAGATGGAGCCCCGTGAGTATCAGAGTCCGATTCTCTAAGTTAGAGTCATTCCTCCCTGCAAACTTGTGGACATGCACATGCACTTACTAAGACCCCCAGACACCTCCCTAGCCCCGGTGGAGTAAGGCACTTTTCTCAGCGCTGTGTGCATAGTTTCTGTTTGCCAGGATTAGGGGCCAGCCTCCCTGCTGACTAACTGCACCTGATGTGACTGGGCCAGGAGCCTCCACACACGCACTTTCATCATAAGCTGGTTATCCTCCTATACACTTAATCTTTCCCCAAACAATCCCCCCAAAGAAAGCAGATATTTGTAGACGAAAGGAGAACTACCTTCTCATTTTATGCAGCTGCTGACATGCAGGCTGGTAGGCACCGAGTGTTTAATTAATGGACAGATACCATTAGAGAGGCAGCTGGACCTGCATTCAGATGAGTTTGGATTGGAGGCGCCGGGAGATAAGGATCTGAAAGTGGGAAGCTGGACTGCATTGGGATCATTTATAAAAGAGGCTGTTAGAGGTCAACTGTGTTTTCTTGCACTAGAGATAAAGAGAGGCTCTTAAAAACAATGGGAAAGTAATTCATAAGGGAGCAGTAAGCCACTCAGGTTCAATTTATTTGTCTTTCTGGTAGCACGGCGCTCATGATGGGAAAGTAAATTTACCTAAAATCAAGATCTTTCAGAAACGGTGATTGATCATGTCTGGCAAGGCCACTGGAATGCGGTCCAGATGCCAGACCTATGGGTTCTGTCTGATCACAGCATCCCCAGAGTTCATTGCAGCACCCTCCCAGTCTGAGAAGGCAGCATTTTCCCCTGAGCATAGTGAGTGCAGTGGCATTTCTGTGGACATGCCGAGAGGCCTCAGCTGGCTGACACCTTCCCTTCACCCCTGATGAGCTATCAGCCAGGCACCGGGACAACCTGTCGTGCACACGATCCGATGCTCCTGACATTTAGCAACGTATTAGAGTTAGAACATTCTAGCCCACTGCACCCAACTGACAACCTCCCTTCTTCCTTTTCCTCACTCCAACACACCCCTGTTCAAACATACATTCCCGGATGGAAACTCTGTATTTATCCAGGGAATACTTCTACATTTATGACTGGCAGTCTTTTAACTCTGCACGGTGAACTGTATGTTTTCTTCGTTCCGCTCTTCCTTAGGGTAAATTCTTTTATCCAAGCACTGCAAACTTCCCTTCTCTTCCCAGCATATCTCCTGGCTCAGCTCGTGGTGTGGCACAGGGCAGTTGCTTTGAGTGCCTGGAAAGGGCAGCCCCCTGGGACGCGCCTTCACCTTCCTCTGGGCAGGATGGGGGTTGTGTCTGTCTACTTGCTGCTGGGCAGGCGGGTGAGCAGGGACAAATGTACTTCATCAGGTTGTGTGGACTACCTGGGTCTGATCAGCTTCGCCCCTTCTTCTTATTGCCAGGGGAAAACTGCCTGTTGCTCTTCTGTCTTTCTTGGGCTTAGAAATTAATTGGGGTCTTTATTCCCTGAAATCACAGGAGTAATGAGCAATTCCTTGCAAAGGTCTGAGGACAACTTGCATTTCTAGGTGCATGCTAATTATAGCCCAGCTCAGCGAGCTGCGTACCAGTGTTCCAGTGTCACCCAGGGAGTCACAAAGAAGGTGAGAGGCAGTTTATGTCACCCACTTACCATGACTGGTCATCTGCAGGTTTGGATGACCGCTTTGCAATGCAGATTCTGCACTCTGAAGGCTCTCCGGATTAGACATCACAAGGTTTCACCTGGGCCTGTCACCTTTGAAAAACTGGGGACATGGGCATGTTCAGCATTGACTGCACTGGCCTGAACGCACCTTGCTCATGTTCAGATTTCAAACGCATGATCCCAGTAGGATGTGCTTTGTACTGTAGTCAGTGGACAGAACCCAAGAAATGGAAGTTGCTGGCTTAAGAAGGCCCCCCTCCTGTACGGGAAGCTAATGAGAAGCAGCACATTATAGAGGAAGCCAAGAATAACAGCAACAACTGTTCTGTTGATGAATCTCAAGACATAAGATAAAGAGCATCATGTACTTCAAAATGCCTTTATGTGGGCACTGATAGGGTGAGTGGAATGTCCAGGGTTGAATTCACATTTATTTACTAACTAGGGGCCCGGTGCATGAAATTCGTGCATGTGGGGGGCGGGTACCTCAGCCCAGCCTGCCCCCTCTCACAGTCTGGAACTCCTCAGTGGATGTCCTATGATGGCTCCAGTTTGCCAGGCATCTTTTGTGTGTGTGTGTGTGTGTGTGTGTGTGTGTGTGTGTGTGTGTGTGCGCGCGCGCATCGCCACTGGGGGCCTGCCCCCAGCCTCATCTGAGGCTCGGAGCAGTCCTCCTATGTGTGTCTATCTGCTGGGGACCTGCCCCCAGGCACACCATGGAGGCTTGGAGTAGGCACCCCCCTGTGTTGATCTCTCAGACTCCTGCCATCCCTTGCATGTTGTTCTCTTTTTTTGAGCTGGACAGGACTACATGGATGCCATGGCTGAGAAGCAAAAATTGGATGTAGAGTTTCAGAGGAGACTGGAAAGGAATAAAATTGCTGCAGAGGAGCAGACTGCAAAGTGTCGAAAAAAGCGCCAAAAGTTAAAAGAGAAGAAATTATTGGCAAAGAAGATGGAACTCGAACAGAAGAAACAAAAAGAAGGATCCAGTCAGAACCAAGAGCAGCCATCCAGTAGTTTTGAGGAGACATCTGGGACTGAGGAGGAGAAAGAGGAAGAGCCCAGCTTCATCATGGGGCGATGACAGTGTTGGCCACAGTGGCTTTTGGCCCAGGGCTTCAGAAAATCCTCCACGTGACCCAAGGAGAAAGGCGGCTGTCTGAACTGTATCTCGCCCAACGCCTTGCTGCATAGAAGCAAGTGGAAGCATCCTGACTGCTGTGGCCCTGCCTGTAGGGACAGAGAGGACTGTCTCCTGGACACTGAGGGGCATTGCCAAGCAGAGTTCATTCATGTTCCTGCTAAAGGGGGGAAACATATAACCTTCTGCTCCTGCTGTCTGTTCTCACATATTTGGACAGTGATGAGTTTTTGGCTGGTATCTGTGAAAGGAATGTTTATTTATTAAAGAACAGGCCGAGCAGGGGACCTGGGGAGCCGCCAAGCAGGCCATCAGCCCCCGCCAACTCTTTCCTGCTCCCTGGTCCCTGCAAGGGGCCTAGGGAGCTGCCAAGCACCTGCTGGCCAGCTGCTCAGTGGCCGCCAGCCGCCATCTTGGCTGGGTTAATTTGCATACAGCCACTCTGATAGGCTGGTGGGCGTGGTTTAGGCATCCCGAAGAAATGGTCAATTTCAATATTATGTTTTTACTAGGAGCCCAGTACACAATATATTGTGCACTCAGGAGTCCCTCAGCTCAGCCTATTCCTGCCCAACCTTTGGCCTGCCGCCTGCCACCCACCCATAGCGGCCC
>PVJC01019475.1:0-30192 GCA_004026665.1 Murina feae
CACACACACACACACACACACACACACACACACACAAAAGGCGCCTGGCAGACTGGGGCCATCATAGGACATCCACTGAGGGGTCCCAGACTGTGAGAGGGCACAGGCCGGGCTGAGGGGCTCCCTCCACCCCGAGTGCACAAATTTTTGTGCACCGGGCCCCTAGTATTTATAGAAATATAGACAACACATGATTTTTTATGTTTTTACTTAACGTTTTACACTGTGGATTTTTCCCTTTGGTCAGTCTTTTTTCTTACCTTGTGATATTCAGTTTTACATCTAAGAACAGAAACGTGAATGTACATGGTTTTATTTCATTCATGTGCTTAGAGAACATAGACTACTGACTGCCTATAGTGCAGTAGACACTATGCTGGGCATGAGGGATACAGCAGTGAGTACGACATAATCATCGCAGAGCTTTCAACCTCAGCTGTCCTTTAGACTTCCCTGGAAGGTTTCTTAAAATTAGTTTCCAGGCCACACCCCAGCTAATTAAATGCAAACCTGTCAAAAGTAGGACATAGTCATTAATACCTTTCACAGCTCCTTGGGTGATTCCTGGGTGCAGCCACGGTTTAGAATCACTGGTCTAGGAGAGTCCAAAATTAAGTCAACGGTTTTTACATTATGATAAATGTCATTTAAAAATAAGCTGGTGATTTGCGAATTTGTGGTAGGTTGTCTTTTCTAAAAATGTTCACAGCAATACTTTCAGTCCCATATGCTCTTCCAGAGTCTTGCCACTGACCATCAAGGGTTTGAATCTATATCCCCTCCCCCTTGACCCTGGGTGAGCTTGGGCTACTCAACCAATAAAGGACAGAGGCACTGATGCTGCCTGTCTAGGCCAAGTCTTACAAAGTACACACCTTCATCCCCACTCCTGTCTTAGGCTGTTTCCCCCTGAAGCCCAGCCTCTATGCTGTGAGAAAGTCCAAGACATTCCATATTAAAATTGTGGCTACCACAGGTTAAGGTCTCAGCCAGCAACCAGCATTGTTTTCTACACCTGTGGGCGTGAACTTCAGGTGATTCCAGCTCCCACCTTCCAGCTGAGTTCCCAGCTCATGGTGGAATGGAGATAAGCCAGCCTCACTGTGCCCAGAATCCATGGCCTAATAAATGATTCTTTTATGTCACTGTGTTTTAAGGTGACTTGTTACATAGTTGTATTGTATAAAGGCAAATCTAAGACGCCTTAACAGGTTGGAAAAGTCTCTCCCTAAGAAAGTAAAATTTAAGCCAAACTTGCAAAGAAGATTATAAACCAAAATGTAGAACTAAAACTATAAATGTCCAGGAGAAGACATACAAGAATATCCTTGCAACCTTCAAGTGAGCAAAGATTTCTTAGGATCTAAAATAACCCATAAAAGACAAAAGTGGGTGAATTCAGTAACATTAAAATTTTAAATATATGCTCTATGAAGTGTTAAAATGGGTCACAATCTGGGAGAAAATATTTGTCATACATAAGATAAAGGATTTATATCTGGAGTATAAAGAGAACTCTTACAACTTAATAAAATACAAATAACTAAGTATTTTTCTAAAAAGTGAAGGGTCTAAAGATTCGAATAGATAATTCACCAGAGAAGATACATGGATGCAAATAAGCATTTATCAACAGAGCCATGCAAATTAAAGCCAAGGCGAAAGCTACTTCACACCCACTAGAATGGCCAACATTGAAAAGACAGACAATGCAAGTGTTGACAAAGAGGTGGAGCGACTAACTCCTGTGTATACACAACTGGGAGAAGTCAAGAAGTAAAACAAGATGCAGAAAGCTTTGTTGGATTCACTTCTTCTGTTGTAAGCTTATTTCATGAGCAGTTGTACCTAGTCAGCAAGAGAGACTTTGTAGACTTGGTATAACAAAGCTGAACAATGTATGTACTTTTTTTCTTCTTTTTCAGTTAAAAGAAATGTTTCCAGGCTTTCGATTAGCACTTCCACCAAAACGCTGGTTTAAAGATAATTACAATGCCGACTTTTTAGAAGAGAGAAAATTAGGATTGCAAGCATTTCTTCAAAATTTAGTAGCTCACAAGGACATTGCGCACTGGTATGTAACAAACTGAAATAAGAGGTTATAAATGCATTTCAACAACTAGTTAAAACAAGACTAAGTGTAGGACCATAGTTACACATGGGAACAAAATCTGTAAAATAGGCATAATTACTTATCCACTAACAAACACTGCCCGGAATTTTCTTTCCTTTCTTCAGTGGGACTTTAATTGGTGTTTGATTTGTATTAACACTTTTACAAAGTCAACAAAGTTAAAAATTCAGCAAATTATCTATTTAGACAACTCACCTGTTAACTTGATTTTTAGTTTTTAGTATTTTAGCAATCATTTAAATAAAGTGGCCTTTACATTTTTTGTTAATCTGACACTATATAATTTTGAGGCTAATATATTTTATATTTTTTCAAAGTGATGTAAAAATATGAAAATTGTGAAATAGGGTTAATTTATATGGAAGGTAAATTGAAAATACCAAGAACCATTATAAAGGGAGAGAAAGGATCTATATGGGTTTTTTGCTTCTCAATATATTTACAAGAAAATTGTTTTGTGATTTAGTACCAGCTGGGTATCTAATTTTGGAACTTACATTATTAAGTAAATTAAAACTATCTTGAAAAAAGTAGAGCATTTGCAAGGCAGCGATAGCATATACAGATACCTGTGTCTAACTCTCTCTCATAGTTTGTCACATAACGATGTGAAACAAGAAAACTGTCCTCTCTCACTTGTTCACCCCTTTTTCTCAGTTTTTTGTATCACCCGTTACATGTAATACACATCATGCTTCTTACTGTGCTGCCCAAGCGTGATGGCTGCCTGAGGCTCTGCCCACCACCTCCCTTTCCTTAAGAAAGGAACTGCCAGCCAGACCCCTCTCAGGGCCACATGCCGTGCCTCCTTGACAACTGGTATCTCACAGTGACCTGAACCGAAAACAGACTTAACAGCTGACTCTCTAGAATCCCCCCAAACCAGCAGCTGTCTGCCCGACGCCCCTTATCCCTTCCTTTTTGTTTTAAATTCCATTCAACTCTGCCTACTGCCCCCACCTCTCCATCAACGCCCGATGAGTGTTGTTAGCCCACCTTGCTTATTGCGGAGCTTTCCCCTGGTCTCCTCATCCCCTCGGACTCCCGTGCCCGTGGGCAGCACAGTGATCCTTCGTCATGCACTTCAGCTCATCTTGCTCCTTGCCTCCCTGCCTGCCTTTCTTACTTGGTGTGTTGTCGTCCTCTGTCTGTCACACAGTAGTCACCTGGCTCCATGTCCCTTAGGGCCTCCCTGGAGAGGCAATGTCTCACACTCCTGCCCATCCAGCCCTGGCCTGGACAGCACCTATACATCCTTCAGCGCCCAGAAAAACTCCCGTTCCTCAGGTGGCTTTCCTGACCTGCGGGGCTCCATGCCACACCAAGGTCTTGGCTGTGCTCCCTCTTGCTGGAGGAGGCTCAGCAGGTTTCAGCTGTGTTTGAAGTACCGTCTGGATTAGAAGGAATAAGGCTGAGCATCAGGCACACATGGGCTAAGAATAACTAAGGTGAGACCATCAAAGTCTGAACTAGGTCTCCGCAGAAAGCCAAACCTGAGCTCCACACCCACCAGCCAGCTCCCACATGTGACCCCCACTGTCACCAGCCTCGATCCCCCATCCCCATGCTGTCCTCAGGGTGGCATTTACTGTCATTTTAAAAAATGTTTCTTGTACCTGGTGGAGAATAAGGGAAAGACTAACTGATATTTCTGTCTGAAATCCCTCAATAATACTTTAATGCAGTGATCTTTGGTGCCTAATCTTGTTTTGACAGAATTAATATCTAGTATTTTTAGTACATTTTTCTACGTAATTTTTAATTGACCTCTTAATGAATTGTCAGCATTAGCTTTAGGGGTTTTTTTCCTTTTAAAGTAAATTTAAGAGCACATTTAGCTATTAAATGACTGGTCTTTTTTTTTAATTGTGAAATGTAGATGGATACATACCTTTGAAAGGAAAATAAAGCAGTGAATAGAAAGTGAAGGTTCACTGGATGGAGCAGTTTTTTAAGAAGTTTGAAAATACAGTAAAACTTTTTTAAGAGGATTGAAGGAAGAGTAAGTTAAGGCACATTTGCCGGGATGATAAAGACAGGCGGAAGGAGGCCACCTGTGGCTCCTGTTCAGGCCAGTGGGGCAGCACTGGTCCTGCTTTATCTCCGGTTCCCAGGTCAGCGGTCGCCAACCTTCCGGGCCTCACAGACTACCAGTGGTCCTCGGACCACTGCTTGGCCACCGCTGCTCTAGGTAACAACAAGGGACCAGAAATTGCTGAGTCTGGCCTCGCCTTTAGTTCCAGGTGTTGGGTGTTCCCTCAGTCGGGTACTTTCTCTCCTGTCCTAGTGCTTTGCTTACTTCATCATCAGGTCCAACAGAAGCACAGTGTAAAGGATTGAGTACAGGAGAGAGATTAGGGATGGAGTTGAATCTGTCAGTGGAAAATTTTTTGAAAAGTATAAGATTTTTTTTAATGACTTCTATTAAAAATAAATAAAATGACTTCTATTTAAGCCATTGACTCCATGATAACGTAGACTCTGGCATATTTGATTTGAACTCACTTCACACATTTATAAAGTACACATTGATAACATACGGGAAGTCACTGAGCAGAACCGGGCACGTGGCAGACGCCTCCAGGCAGTTACCTCACGCAGGGCGAGGCCTCCTCCAGGGAGAAGGGCATCGAGACTTCTGAGGAAGAACTCGTTCCTCCAGCACGGTCTCTGGGAGTGCCTGTCCCTCTGGACGAGGTGGAAGTACAACGCACCTCTCCCAGGCCTTTGAAGCAGAAGGCATATATGTGAGCCACTGAGAAGTGTTTTGTAAGTCAGAGTTGCAAAACCAGTTTAAATTTCATCCTTAAAGCTGCAGATTAAAGAAAGCAGGGCAGGGAATATAACTCAGAACTATATTGAAAAAAGCCCCATAGCCCTGGCTGGGTGGCTCAGTTGATTGGAGTGTGTTCTCTCTCTCTCTCTCTCTCTCTCTCTCTCTCTCTCTCTCTCTCTTTGTCTCTCTCTCTCTCTCTCTCTTTTTCTCTTTCTCTTTCCCTTTTTCTCTCTAAAATATCAACAAACATATCCTCAGGTGATGTTTAAAAAAAAACAACTTAGGGAGTCTATTGGGTTTCATCTGAGTAGAGCTCTGCTGAGCCCTAGGTCATGAGTATTTTTAGGGAAGGAGAATGAAATGTAAAAGCCTCTCCAAAAACAGATTTCTATAGCCAAGTCCCTGTTGGCATCACTGGTGATCGTGGCTGAATTGCTACTATAAACTATAAAGGTATAAAAAGAAACATGAGTTCCCTTACCCACGTTTTATTTTCCAGCAGCAGCTTTCCAGTGATTAGAGTAACTTGTGAACATAAAACTGTTACTAAAGGATGAGGGCATCCAGGGTCTAAACCCATCTAATCTAATAAAAGAGTAATATGCAAATTAGGTGCCACTCCGCTACACCCAAACCATGCCCACCAGCCATTCAGAGCGACTATATGCAAATTAACCCAGCCAAGATGGCGGCCGGCAGCCACAAGCTAGAGCAAACAGGAGGCTTGCCCTGACTATGGAGAAGTTAAACTTCCCGCCTGCCTAGGCCGGCTGTGGTCTCCGCTCAAGGCAACAAAGTTTCAGTGATAGAAGATAAGTAAATTCCAGATACCTGCTTCCAGCCAGCCTCCCTAGGGGCTGTGCCCACCCTGCAAACAGCCATCAGCCCCTCACTGAGGATGGCCCCACCCTCATGGGGTGAGGGTCCCTGCTGGAGGGCTTGACCAGGCTGCAAATAGCCATCAGCCCCTCACCCAGGCTGGCCAGGCCCCCCAGCAGGACTCCCCACCCCAAAGGGGCTGTGGCCAGCCTGCAAACAGCCATCAGCCCCTCACCTAAACTGGCCAGGCACCCCAGCAGGACCCCACAACCTGAAGGGGCTGTGGCCAGCCTGCAAACAGCCATCAGCCCCTTACCCAGGCTGGCCAGGCACTCCAGGGGGGGATACCCATCCTGAAAGGCCTGTGGCCAGCCTGCAAACAACCATCAGCCTTTCACCCAGACTGACCAGGCACCCCAGCAGGACCCCCTCCCTGAAGGTGATATGGCCAGCCTGAAAACAGCCCTCAGCCCCTCACTCAGGATGGCCAGGCACCCCAGGGGGGAACACCCACCTTGAACGGATTGTGGCCAACCTCCAAACAGCCATCAGCCACTCACCCAGGCTGGCCAGACACCCCAGCGGGACCCCCATCCTGATCCGGGACACCCCTCAGGGCAAACCAGCTGGCCCCCACCCATGCACCAGGCCTCTACCCTACATAATAAAAGGGTAATAATCAAATTGACCCTAACCAGCAGAACCACTGGGAATGACTGGTCACTATGACACGCACTGACCACCAGGGGGCAGACACTCAATGCAGGAGCTGCCCCTGGTGGTCAGGTGCACTCCCACAGGGGGAGCTCTGCTCAGCCACAAGCCAGGCTGATGGCTGCCAGTACAGCGGTGGTGGTGGGAGTCTCTCCTGCCTCCTCAGCAGCGCTAAGGATGTCGAACTGCAGCTTAGGCCCAATCCCCAGGAGCGGGCCTAAGCCAGCAGCAGGTAGACATCCCCCGAGGGTTCTCAGACTGCGATAGGGCACAGGGCAGGCTGAGGGACCCCCTCCCCCCTCAGTGCACAAATTCTTGTGCACCAGGCCTCTAGTGAAAAAACAATGTCTCATGTTAGGTTGTCAGACATGGAAAGTATTAAAACGGCTCTTCCCCATGCTGCTCAGCACTTAGCTTTTCAATCTTAAAAGCCGTTATCTCAGGGTTTCATCCAAACTTTTGACTTCTCAATCGCGAGGTAATTTATTTCCTGTAGCTGATTTCTGCCTAACAGATGGTTTTCCGATATAAATAATGGGTAGGTGGGAGTATAATATCCAAACTAAAGAACGAAGGTGGTCCAGTTCTCTGTGCTATCAGATCACCGGCAGTGTTTCAGAAACCTCGATCAACAAGGGGCACAGGCAGTGTGGTGAGAGAGGTGCCTGGCAAAGGGAGAGAATCCAAATGAGCCAAAATAGAAGGGAAGAGGATTTAAAGGTAGAAAAAGGCACATGTTTGTACTTAGAAGAGATTTAAGAGCTCCCTCTACCACTTGTGCTGTGTGACCTTGAATGAGTCGTTAGTAAATTGGAACTAGTGCCTGTCCTCACTGTACATGATTGTTGTGGAAATTAAGTAAAATAGGATATGTCACCCTGTGTGTACAATGTACTTTGAAAATGTGAGGTAATGTAAACGTTAATTAGATTGATTGCCGTTCACAGGGTATGCATATGTCAAATCAAGCTGTACATTTTAAACGTGTGCGTTTGTAATTATACCTCAGCAAATCTGGAGGAATGTTTGCTTCATTAACTCAGAAACCCTGTAAGCTTCAAGTAATCAATTAAGTTTGTGATATGAAAAGGAAAGGAAATGTCAGTGTATCAGTATTGCTCCGTGGAGACGTGAGGTTAGAGGAAATATAACATTGTTGACATATTTTAGGGTTATCATATGAAAAAGGGCTGGGATTTATCTTGAATGGTTCCAAAAAGCAGAACTGACTCATGAATGGAAGCTGCCAGGAGGAAAGTCCCAGCTCAGAGAAGGGATAAGTTTCAGTGGTTCAAACAGGATGGGAATAGCCCCCATTTCGAACATGTTAAAGGGATGAAAAGCAGCCCTGGATGCTTAAAGCTCCCCCACATCGGGGTCCCTTTCCTCTCTCCTCTTCCGTGGGCGCGGGCACTCCATTTCCTCTGTGTCCTGACTTGTATGTGTTTTATTACTTATGTTGTCAAGATTTTGCAGTCCAGAAATGTGCTCCTCTTTCCATCTTCTGGATTGCTTTCTTGACACTGCTCCTCTATATTAATTCAGGTTATTTTTCTTAGGGAAGATTTCACTAAAAATTCCATTTTTCTCTTCATGGCCATCCCTGTCATCATCAACCTATCTGGCCTGAACTGGACTCAAAGATCCCCTTTCCTTTTCAGCATAGGTCAGCATCTCCTTTATAAAGTGCATTAAATTGCATTCCTGTCCCTTAGGCCTTAAAAGGTAAATACCCACATTTATGTTTTAACATGCAGAGTTGTCTCTGTCCAAAATTGCTTTTAGAGAGTGAACTATTTTTGTAAAAAGGGAGCTTAATTTCCTACACTCTTAACCTATTTCTGATAATTCCAGAGTATAAACATAATACCATATTTCATTGTTTCAAAAGTTATGGTAATTTAGCAATGGCATGGTCAGAATTTTCCCCTTGAAGTCTTTAAGAAAAAATATTTTAAGTCATATAACAGAAAAGATCGCAAGAAAATTCTTAACTTTTTTCAGAGTAAATACTTTAGGTGTTACTTCAGATGTATCTCCTAAAAAAGAAACAAATGGAGTATAACTTAGAAATAGTATTTCTCCATAACAGGATAATGCCATTTTTAGACTACTTCAAGCTAACATTTCTTTGAAAAGATACCATCTCTTATCTATTCACCACTTAGACCGGTCCCTTTAGCATTATTCCAAGTTATATTTTATGTCCTGTAGTTTTTAAGTAGCATAAATTCTCCATCTATATGTATGTTCATAAGATCTTAGGAAGTAATGTAAAAGCTCTGCATCTTCTATATGGTTTATGTTTATATGTGGTTACTTGCATGAAGCCACATCGCCCACCTCGGTTATTTTGGTATATCAGCAGTCAACTTAAAATGCTGTGCAGCTTCAAAGTACCTTGCTGTTTGCAGCCTTCGGTGAATTTACTTGTACCCCAGCTAATTTTCTTTTCCCTTTGACAAGCCTGGCGGTGAGAGAGTTTCTTTGTCTGGATGATCCACCAGGTCCGTTCGATAGCCTAGAAGAAAGCAGGGTGAGTGCCGTGTTGTATGTCGCGTGAAGAGCAGAACACTAACTCAGCACAGTAACCGCATTGTTCCTGGGTGGACTCGCAAACAGCAGAACATCATAACTGCAGACCATGGGGATTTGCACAGAAAGCTTCTTAGTGTTTGAGTCAGAGGCTTCTTTCAGTGAAATGCATGTACCTGCCTGGTTCACTGAAAACATAAAACTCATAGATGTCGCATCATCGGTACAGCTCTAAAATTAAGTCCTGCATTTTATCCTCTTTATTTTTACTGTTCCAAAAAAATTTATTTGCACATTTGTTTTACTGCATTTAGTAGTACTATTTGTATGCTGAGTTTTCTTCCATCTGAGTGTCAAAGCCAAGAACCTACAGTTGAAATCAAAGTGAAAACTTACTTTCAGAGGCAGAAGGTATTGTCTCATTATCAGTTCAGCCCCAGCCTGATGCTGCTCAGATTACACTAATTGACGTGTTAAAGTGGCCTATTTCTTGAAGCAATTGGCTAGATTATCCAGGCAGATTTGGTAATAATAGATTAGCTAGAATTTTTCTCTATGTTTCTTCCCCAAATGTTTAATGGTGCTTAAATGGAACAGATTTAATTGGTAGGTTTGTAATGTTTTCAGTTAAACTGAGTCAGTTCTTTGTATTAGAGTGAATAACATGGCTTTTTAGAAACAGCTTTATTGAAGTCTTTACCCCATAAAAGTTGCTATTTGCTATTCCACTGTGAATGTACAATTTATCAATTCTAGTACATTTTTAGAACTCTGCCATAATCCAGTTTTAGAAACTCCATCACCTGGAAAAAGCCCTCCGCCGTTTTGCAGCCCCTGCCCCCAGCCCCTGACAGCCGCTGGGGTGCTTTCACTCACAAATTTGCCTTTTCTGGATATGTCACATAAATACAGTCACACTATGTGTATGGATGTGTGTGCGCCTATATAAGATCAGGATTCAGTGATGTAATTTTGTATGTACAGTTTTTATAACATTACATACATTCTATATAAAAACTTAATATTTGCATCTAGTTTCTTTTACTTAGCATACTGTTTTTGAGGGTCATCTGTGTCACAGCCTCTATCAATATTTTTTTACTGAATGGTTTTCCATTGTATACATTCAAAAATGTCTGTACCATTCTACATTCCCTCCAGCAGTGTGTGCAGTTCCAGTTTCCTCACAGATACTTTTTCTTTCTGTTTTACTAGGCTTAAAAATCAGGGTGATTTTTACATTTAAAATTCACATCCCAGCTCCTCTTGAAAGATTGGTAGGGCTGGTGCCACTGGGTCTCCCTTCCCATAGGCTTCAAGTATCTCAGGATGAGCTGTCTGCCCTCTTCAACAGAGCAAGCATCCTCTAATCCCCACCACGCCCTATTGTCCTACACGTGGCCTGTACCAAGTGTATGCAGAGATAGTGGAAGAGAAGGCTGCAGAGAGAGGAGCATTGATGATGTAATGTTACGTTATCTGTCTTTTGGATATTACAGCCGTTCTCGTGGGCGTGTCGTGGTATTTCATAGTTTTAATTTGCATTTCCCTAAAATGTTTTTATGTTGATCGCTTTTTCATGGGATTTTTAGCCATTCAGGTTTTCTTGGATGAATTGTCTATTTAAGCCTTTTGCCTATTTTTGTAGTTTGTCTTATTGAGTTGTAAGATTTCTTTACTTTGGAGACAAGTCCTTTATCAGATATACCATTTATAAATATTTTCTCCCAGTCTGTATGTGTCTTTTCATCTTATTATTGGTCTTTTGAAGTGTTAATGTTTTCCATTTTAATGAAGTTCATTTTATTATTTTATGGCTTATGCTTTTTGTGTTGTATCATAAGAACTCTGCCTAATACAGGATCACAAAGATTTTTTCCTACTTTTTTTCTTAGAAGTTTTATAGTTTAGGTCTCTGGCCCAAACCCACACTAATGTTTTTGTAAGGTGTGAGGAGGAGTCTTAAGTTCCTATAGATATCTAATTGTGTCACTCCCTTGACTGATTTGTGTTGAAACCTTTATCAAAAGTCAAGTGAAATAAAAGGACTTTTAATTTTCTTCATTGATCTAGCTCCCTATCCTCATGTCGACACCACAGTCCTGTGTACTGCCAATCTCACGGCTCCCGTTGACATGGCATAGCTTTCTCCATCCTTTGCTTTAAGCTGTTGGTGTCTGTCAGTCTAAAGCCTGTGGAACATAGCATAGGGGTGGGTGTTGGTCTTTTATTCACTCTGACATATCTGCCCTTTTGCATTTTGTTTCCTCTCTGTCTCATCAATTGGGTCTTCTTCCCCTGAACTGCCTAACTTAATGTGTGAAACAAATAAGTGTGCCATTTTGATTCCTCTGTAGAAATTTTTACTTTTTTCGTAGTTATTTCTTAGTCTGCTGTAGGTCTTACAGTGTTCATCTTAATGTAGTCTACTTCAGAATAAAACTTAATCCAAGGAAGTAAACACGTGGCTCTTACTGTTCTCTGAGCCTTTCCCTCTGTGTTGCTGCTGTTGCATACGTTTTATAATCTGGGCATAACAACACAGCACAGTAATTCTTTCTTTTCACAATCTTTTGTCTTTTAAAGGGCTTAAGAGAAGAAATGAGAAAAGGCATTTTACACACTGTTCTTTCTTTACTCATAGATTTACTCCTTTCTGCCTGTGGGTTGGTGTTATCGTCTGGCATCAGTCAGTCCTTTCAGCCTCAAGGCTTTCAGGTTGTATCTCTCGCAAGGCAGGTGTGCAGGCAACAAATTCTCAGCTTTGTTCTTTGAGAATGTTCCTTTCCGAAGCATAGTGTGTTGACAAGTGTTTTTCCTTTGCTATTCTGTGTCATCCCAATGTCTTCTGGACGCCACTGTTTCTGCTGAAAGCCTGCCTTTAATTATATTGTCGTCCCTCTACACAGCGGGTCATTGTGCCTTCTGCTTTCCAGATGCTTAGTTTCTTGGCTTTCAGCAGCTTGATGATGATGTATTGAGGTATGGGTCTCTTTGTGTTTCCATACTTTGGCTCATTGAGCTTCTTGGATTTGGCAGGTTAATGTTCAACATCAGGCCTGGAAAGTTGTTGGCATCATTTGTTAAAATAACTTTTCAGTCCTATTTTTCCACCCTTCTCCTTCTGGGATTCCTGTTACGTGTATGTTTGTACACTTTCTATTATACTTCATGTTTCTGAGGTGCTGTTCATTTTCTTCAGTCATTTGTTTTCTTCTGTTCTTCAAGTTGGACAGTTTCTGTGTTGATCCATCTTCAAACTTACTGATTCAGCCTGACATCTCCAGGCTGCTGTTGATTATTTGTTTCAGTTATTGAACTTTTCAAATCCAGAATCTATCCATCCATCTCTCTATCTATCTATCTATCTCTCTCTGTGTGTCTCTCCCTCTCTCCCCCTCTCTCTCTCTCTCTCTCTCTCTCTCTCTCGTCATTCTGTTTCTTGTTGAGGTTGTCTGTCTGTTCAGTCCATGGTTTGTTCATTACTGTGGCTTTAGCATCTCTGTATCTGGCAGGTAAGGGTTCCCTGCCTTGTTCTTCTTTAAGTTGACTATATGCTCTTCCATAATTTTGAAGAGTTCTGTCTTCATAGGAGTGAATCCTGTGAGATCTTTGCTTACTTAAGTCTTTTTAAGTCCTTCAATGAAGGTTTATATTTTTTCCTTAAACTTCTAAGGGAAGCTATAGGACTTACTCTAATGTTTTTATGTCATAATTGGTATTTTTATTATAATTTATATTATTGATTTTTGTATATTTATTTTATATGTCATATCCTTGGTGGAACCTCTCATTAGTTTGTAGATTATTTTGGATTTACTGTTTACTATTTCTGTTTACTATTACCAAACTAATTCAAATGGAATCAATAGCCTCGGGGTTTTTTTAAATATAATTATTTAGGGCAGGGCAAAAATAGACTAAGGAGAATAGAAACTCATGCAGTGGTGGTTAGTAATTTTTCATTCTGCATTGAAGGATCTACCACATACTCCCTTCAGACGAAGAGCTAAGATAGCAGGATACCAGAACAGGTACAGACAAGTTGTTCAGGTTGCAAACCTATCTTGATTGTCCATGTTCCTTGACTTCTCATGATCTTGAGAAAGACACTGTGTACGTAATTATCTTTCTTTTCCTGCACATGATTTTTGTTTGTTTGTTTCTAAGGCTTTCTGCGAAACTTTAGAGGACACAAACTACCGTTTTCAGAAAGAATTACTTGAAAAACAAAAAGAGGTGGAATCGCTGAAGAAACTGCTCGGTGAGAAGCAACTTCGTATAGACACGCTAGAGAGCAGGATCAGGTGTGTTGGCATACCTGTGCTTCTTGCCAGACTAAGTCAGCTCGCTGCACTCTGGGGTAGACACCTTGTATTTTCATAGGATTTAGGAAATTTCTAATTCCAAATGGAGTCATAGACTTCAGGCGTACTTCCTTGTAGTTGAGAAAATTCTCTTTTGATTACTTATGTAAGAACCTGAACATTTGAAGGATGGGAAACATCAGGATAATAAGCTACTATCTGTTCGACAGGATAAACATTATTCATTGTGACTATGTAAATGGTATCTTTGTTTCTAGGCATGTATGCCAAATTTTCACATAAAAAACTTCCCATTTGCCTTCTTGTCACCATATATTGATAGTAAAATCGTTTTAAATTAAACATGAACATTAATGTTTCTGTGGACTCCCGGTCAGCAGTGCATGAGCCGGGTGACTGCATTCAGACTTGGCGGTGTCCGTCAGGAGACTGCAGCATTCCCGCAGTGAACATCTCGGCCGGGAGAGTGTTGGTGAGAAGGTAACCTGCTGCTGCCGTTCCCTTGCAGGGCACTGTGCTTAGACCCTGAGGAGCCGCCACACTGGCCAGGCACCGAAGGCGAGCATGTCCCGAAGGTGGCGGCCCCTGCGCTCGAGGCTGAGCCAGAAGTCCTGGCTGAAGAGTCCAGGTGCGGAGTGTTTCATCTGTTGCGGGGAGGACGTTAGAGCACTCGACAGAATGTCTTTAGGAACTCGCAGTGCATTGTGTCCTGAGCCCCCTGGGCAGACAGGAGGACGGCCAGTGTTCTAGGCCATTCTACACACGAGGCTCAGGCGTCCCACTGCACGTTTTCTTGTCACTGGAACGGGAGCCATGTCTGATGAACTGAGCTGTGAGTCAGTCAATTTTTTTGAAAATCTTGACAAATTACTTTAATCCCCCACAATGTCATTCTTTTTTCTGTTCACAGCGTAGGCACCAGCATCCTGCCTACACGACAAGAATGACAAAAAATTCTTATTTTTTAAAGCCCATAGAATTTTTATTGCATATGAGTCCAAGTTAATTATTAATACTTAAGTAATAATGGTTAAGCTATATTTATGACCAATTTGTTTGTAGGGTAATTACAAACTAGGTTTTTATTGATAAGCTATTATTGGGAGAGCTGAGAAATTAGAAATGTAGCTCCAGAAAGTTCTCTGGCACTGACACGTGAAAAATGTTACATTTCTGATTAATATTTCAGTGTTCTTCCATTTTTAAAGGTGATAACATTCACCAGCCTTGACACTGACGTGTCTCTTCCTTCTCAGAGCTGATGACAAGCCGCGCTGCCATCTCAGTGAGCCCGGAGCCTGCGCGGCGGAGGTGGAAGTGGCCGAAGTGGCCTACGACGCTGAGGACTGAAGCACGGGGTGCTCCTCCCGCTTCTGCAGCTCAGCAGCTTCCCAGCAGAGAGGCCAACATTGAAAAGTAAAAAGACTGAAGCATTTACAAAAGACAGCGAGAATGCATGTGTATAAAGTTTACATGAAGAGAAGTCATCGGGATAGGAAGCGTATTTCCCTGATGCTTTAGATTGTCTTTATTCAATCTTTGTATTTATAGCGTGCATAAATTATTTTGGTGTTTTGCCAGTATATTGCTCCAAACTAATGTGTGTTTAAGTTACCAGTTATGTTGGTCAGATGGAAATGAACTGCATGTTGCTATCATATCCTCCTTTGTGTCTCTGACATGATAGAGTTTCACTGACAGTTTAAGTCCGCGGTAAAGAGTTGTTTTAAATATTGACATGTTGACCATCTCCAAATAGAAATTGCTTATTTAGAATGTTACTGCTATTTAAAAGTAGGAAACTTTCTGGTACCAAAGGAAAATTATTTGAAAGAGCTGTAATTACATAAAATAGCCTTTATTTTAAATAGCCTATGATTCATTAATATCAAAATACTATACTAAGCATCCCAGGTTATTGTTGTTATACTTGTTTATTTTCCACATAATCTTCATCTTAAATCTTTACCTGTAGAATCAGGAGTTTGCCTCTTTCAGAACACTACCTCTTTTTGCTAACCAAGGCATACTCGTTTGAAAGTACAGATTCTGAGTAAATAGGGCGTTGTAAGAAAAAAAAAAAAGACATATATATACTACAGAGTCCCTAACTATGTTGGCTTCTGGCATTGCCTTTTTATTCCCATATGTGTAAATATGTTACTATATTTCTTGGCCGATTTTCTTTTTAATATATTTAGCCAAGTGATGCACTTTATGGTAATTAAACTCTTTTGTGCCAAGTTGAATTGGTGAATTTCTTTAGAGAGTAGAGTGAGGGCCTGCACTTTTTACATGTCTCCTGGGGTCTGTGAGTCAGCTTTAGGAAAAAGTGTTCATTTCAGCTTCGCGGACAGTTGTCGGAAGTGCCTTGCTTCATGTTTACAGTAAGTTACTCGCTTTATTTCTACTGTTTTGCATATTGCTGTTAATAAGCATCGTGCTCAGCATTTTGAGATCCCATTTGGTACTTTGGATTCAGTGTAACTTTCCGGAAACGGAGGGGAACTTGCTGGGAGGTGGAGGACCAGCCCCATTTCTGCTC
This sequence comes from Murina feae, assembly GCA_004026665.1. NCBI lineage: Eukaryota > Metazoa > Chordata > Mammalia > Chiroptera > Vespertilionidae > Murina > Murina feae. The sequence goes on from PVJC01019475.1 coordinate 15,852, forward strand.
ACTGCTAGGAGTTGCCCTGTCTCGATGACTGTGCTAAGACGGGTTATTTGAAATTCCACTCTCGAAGAGGAACACACCCAGTGGCTGCTGCTGGCCTTTGATCTGGAAATGAGACTGCGTTTTAACAAAGTTCTACACACTTTAAAAGTCTGTGAAAATGCCACCAGGTGCTCTGTCCCAGGCTGTTTCCCGTAGACTGTGCCAGAGATGTGCCCTGTCCTGGGGCAGAAAACAGACACCTGCTCCACTCGTCTCTCAAGACGCTTCTCCAGGCTTAAAAGGGTTTCAAAAGAGCAGTCGTTCAAATGAACACGATTTTTTATTCTAATGAAACTGATCGACACTAAATCCCAGATGTTACAACACTACACACCTGTTTAAGGGGAGCCACACACTTCCACTATCAGCCTTTCGAGTGAAGAAAAGCTCTTATGAATTAGGTCAGCCACTATCACTTTATAGAATTTACTTTTTTACTTTTGTAATGCATTTGATTCCCAGTGTTATACGTGTTTAATAAATTATTTCTCAGTGAAACAGACGCTGTGTCCAATGTCAATACCTCCCCCCCCCCCCCCCCGGGCCTCCGCGCCCTCTTCTCCATGCCCATCGTGTGAATGTGATGGTGGTCAGCGCTGCTCCTGGGATGGGTACATGGTTCCCAGTTTTCACTATAGCAAGTCTTTCTGAAACAGTGGGAGGCACTTCAGATGTCCCCAACATTAATAAAAGACTGAACAAAACTGAAACAAGACTCTTCCATGGGTAATCTTTTAACCTTTGAAAGATTCACTTGACGTATAGGTAGTACCACCACGAGATGTAGCATTTTAAACTTAACCATCTGCCATGCTGACATTCACCATTTTAAGCACATTTATCTAGCCAGCCACATTCCTCAGATAAACGATCTTCTCAGTGTGCTTCAGCTGTCTGCAGTATTATAGTGAACAGTGGCCTTAGTCTAGGAAGGATTTGGATTTTGTAACTTAGAAAAATAGAGGGATTTGGAGATTATTAGAAAATAGGCAAAATTAACTTGTCCTCAGGAGCTTTTCACAAATGACACACTGACTCCTGCAGCTGCCTGTCTGCGTCCCCCTCCTTGCGCGCTGTGGGCTTCCACTAGCAAGGCAGGCATCACAGCTGTGTCTCCAGGGCGAGTCCTCGAGGCTAAGGCTGTGTTGCGTGGGAAAGTTCGTGGTCTCAGCCCCGCTTAGGCCTTGAGCAATGGACAGTTCTTTTGAATCTTAGGACTGTTGCTGTCCCCTCCCTGCTGGTGCTCTGGGCGGTTCTGAGCCACACGAGCTCGTTACCCAGCACCTCGTGAGTCAGCCTCGTGCGCAGACAGGACTGCATTTTTCTACCTTTTCTTAACTCCAGTCTCCTCCCTGGATAAGCTCTGCTACAACATATGTGTTTGTGTTCTGACAAAGCCCAGATTTGAGTGTTTTAGACAACGTGAGGCAGGAGCTTGTCACAGCCTGTCCTGGCACACACTGCACCGCCCCGATGCCAGTGCCCGCCCAGAGCTGCTGGCTGCTGGAGAGGCGCCCTCAGAGCCGCCTGCGGAACACAGACTTGGCAGTGCTGGCTCGGGCGCTCGGCAGGCTCTTGGCCAGGGCACTGTATTGATGAACGTGATGCTTTTAGCTGTGGCCTCACATCAGAGCAGACCCCACTGCCACTTGCATACTGACAAAAGGACTGTCGTCCCCACACAAAGCAAACCACCCAACAGTACAGACCATGTATTGTCAGGAGGTGAGGGTGGGACTCTACTGTGACATACAGGCGAGGACAGGTGTGACTTTCCCTCAGGTGACGTGCAGCCTCGCTAACTGCAAGCTAAGGGGTAGCCGTGCCAGATGGTGGTTCGAGTCTGTTGCTAAAGTATGAAATGTAAGCATACCTGGGGTGACCAAGGCCACAGCTGAGGGAACCTCTAGAATTTGCTCACCTGCTGGCCCCGGCCTCCAGATCCTGCACAGCAAACAATACTCAAGGACGAACCAACCCAGCAGAGGTTCGCATTGCCCTGAATCGGATGGGGAGGAGCTAAGGACAGCTGACCTTGAACAGTGGCTCAGGGGCACTGAACCCCATCAGTCAGAAATGCACGTATGGACTCTGCAGCCAGCCCTTCCCATACATGATTCAATCAACCGAGACTCAAAGTATTTTCGCATTTGTAACCACAGATTCGCAAGGTTGGACAGAAAACAGTTTTCAATTGCGGTTGATTGAATCTGCAGATGTGAAACGCATGGCTAGGAAGGGCCCACTATTGACAAAATCTGGCGTGTAAGTGTCCAAGGTTGACCGTACTTTTCTCAGCTTCTCGCACCAGAGTTGAGCCTGTGATATCACACGGCCAATGAGACAAAGGAAGTCTGGAAGGTTCTGGAATGGCTTGCTTTTCCCATGGGGAGGTAGGCACTCTGCGGTGAGCCTCCCCGCTCTTGCTTTGACCGCGGTGTTGGCCAGGGCACTGTGGAAGCTGCCTGGCAAACAGGAGTGACTGGCGATGGAGGAATGACAGTCCGGGAGACCAGCCTCTTGCTAAACCCTGTAGACTTGTGTTTTGTTAGCTGTGCCAGCACAAAAGCCTCTTCCGTGTGGAATGTAGACTTAAGCAGGGTTGGGGAAGGCGTGTCTCCCTGTGACGGTGGTGTGTATTTATTAGTAAAGAAACCATTACAAGAGAAAGGTTTTTCTTGAAGACAGAGCAGCTCCTGTTGACATGCCAGCGGCCACTTCCTTCCGAGGCTCCTTGGCAGCTAAACATGAAAGAGGAAAACCAATGATCTTCTCTTCTGTGCGCGCATCCGTCTGCTTGGGCCACTGCGGCAAACCCAGACTCGGGCTTACGTAGCGGACGCTGCTTCACCGGGCTCTGGGGGCTGGGGGCCCAAGAGCCAGGTGCCAGCCAGCCTGGTGTCCGGGAGGCCCTCCCGGGTGCAGACTGCCTCCCGTGTGCCACGGCTTTCTGGGGCCTGTGCACAGAGCAGGCTCCTCAGACATCAGTCCTCCTGGATTGAGGCCCCTCCCTATGACCTCACTGACGCTAACTTAGAGGCGCCACTTCCAAATGCATTGGGGGCTGGGCTTCTACAATGACATTTGGGGGAACACATTCGGTCTCTAACAGTATAGGGTGGCTCAGCATTACTGATGTTTACAGAGACATCTCTCAGTTGGAAAGAGTCAGGCAAGTGGCCTACTCCTGCGTTTATTCATTCAGCACAGGGAGCACCCGCTGTCGCCCTTCAGGGAGTCCAGGGTGTTCCGCCCTCAGGGTGCTGCATGGGGTTAAGCAACAGGAGAGCGGGGCAGACTACAGAGAGGACAGGGCCGCCCAGGAGGGAAAGATGGGCAGGAAGTAGAAGCCTCAGGCTTTATCGGCTTCTGAAAAGTGGCTTAGACGGGGCGAGCGGAGCAGGAGTCAGCCCCGCCTCTGTGAGTGACAAGTACTAATGTCCCTGGTCCTTCTCCCTCGCCCAGTGCGTCACTCCAGCTCCACAGCGCCATGGGCGCCCACCTACCTGATGCGGCGGGCGAAGAGCAACTCAGCCCGTGACGTACACCTCACGTCTCACTCTAACTTCATGCTCGCACATGGGATGTGCGCGCCAGCGTGTGACGAGGTTCCAGGCCTCCCTCAGCGCCGTTCCCCTGAGTGTCCCGTGTGCCTTCTAGGCTGCACCTGGTGGGGTCCCGAGCTTTGCTTCCTGCAGGTGGAGACGTGAGCATGAGGGTCTGTACCCAAAGCACAGTTCTCACCGGCTCAGTTCTGCACTGCTCCCTCCCGCGTCAGCTTCCACCACGTCTTTCCCGGCCATCTGACTGTTCCCCGGAAACGACCCGCTGTCCCCCGATCCCATAGTTTCTTATGCGGCCGATACACTTACTAAGAATGGAGTTGAATGCAGCTGACATACACAAGTGCAGAAACGAGCGTGCTGGTCACCTCGCAGCTCCCGGTGGCGGGCGTGGGGCCGGAGTGTGCAGGCGCCTGGGAGGGACTGGCCGACATGAGCGCTCGGGGTCCTGGGGTCAGGAGTGCACGTCAAGGAGGAGACGGAGCTCCGTGGCGGGAGACCACGTGTGCTCTGAGGTTGGGAGGAGAGGCCGGCTTTCCTTACCCCTGATCTCTCCAGGTCTCCTCCTCGCGCCACCCACCCTGCCACATCGCCAGGCTGCCCCATGAGCCCGTAATAGTACGCTGACGGGGGTCCCTGTTTCCAGCTCGGCGGCTGCGGCACCGCCTCCCCTGCCAGCCAGGGGTTCTTTTGGAAACACCGAAATCCTATCATGTTTTTCCCCTACTCACTCTCAAAGGTCTCCACTGGTGTTAATATTACAGAACTCAGGCCTGTCACATGGTCCCCAACACCATTTACTCTGCCCTGGTGCCACTGTCTGTTCCGCGAGACGTTACCATGTCCCGCCTCCCGTGCTGCCACAGCCGCTGTCTGTTCCTCAGTTTCCTCCAGTTCTTGGCACCTCAGATCCTTCCAAGTTCACCTGCCCCTTCATCCACTTCTACTTCAGAATTCACGTCTAAACGGAACAAACCTGCGCGTGCGCTGGGCTCTGCGGCTCCCCTGGCCGGGAGGTCACACCCCTCCGGGCTGTGGGCTCGTTGCCATGGGGCAGGCGCCGCGCCACGTGGACAGGAACATGGGAAGGGATGGCGATGGCGCAGAGCATGGGGCGCCGCCTGTGGCAGGGACAGCACCCGGCCTGCAGGGCAGCATGGGTGCACGGGTGCTGTGGGGGCCGCATGCGGCTCTGCACGGGAGGGTGCGTGCCTGTCGGTGCCCACCACGCTCTGCGCACACGGGAGGGTGCGTGCCTGTCGGTGCCCACCACGCTCTGCGCACACGGGAAGGTGCACGCCTGTCGGTGCCCACCACGCTCTGTGCACACGGGAAGGTGCACGCCTGTCGGTGCCCACCACGCTCTGTGCACACTGGAAGGTGCACGCCTGTCGGTGCCCACCACGCTCTGTGCACACTGGAAGGTGCACGCCTGTCGGTGCCCACCACGCTCTGTGCACACGGGAAGGTGCACGCCTGTCGGTGCCCACCACGCTCTGTGCACACGGGAGGGTGCGTGCCTGTCGGTGCCCACCACTGCATACAGGTGCCCAGAAACGAGCTGGCCTCTTCAGCCTCCTGCGTCACGCACTCCCCTGTCATTCACCAGCCATTCGAGCCTTCTTCAGGTCGTGGGATGTTTCCAAAGCTCTCCCGCCTCAAAGCCTGCGAGCGCATTCCCCTGCGTTTCTTTCAGTCGAAGGACAAAGCCACACATCATCGGGGACTCAGCTTCCTGCTTCACAGTCTTTCCAATGAGTCTGTTTCCTGGGGGTGCCTGCAGGTCGTCATACAAACACTGGAAGCTAAAGAGAAACTTCCAGAGTGCATGCATGCAACACACAGGCATGTGACTTTAGACACAAGGAAAGAGGGAAATTAAGGAAGTTGATCTAATGGTGGCCAGACAGCAAATTCCCTTAAACTTGTTCTTGGAAACATGTTTTCTTTTAACTCCATCCCACTGCTCACATATGTCAAAGGAATGACATTGATGTGTAGTGCTGTCGGGCATACAAAGATGACAGGGAAGGCACTTCCCAAATCCATTGTCACGTGACAGCATGCGTGTGCCTGCGCCTCGGCTGGTCCCTCATTCGGTTACACAGAGAGCTTGAAACCTGGAAATGTTGGAAAGAAGACATTATCTTTTCATACGTTGCTGCTGACGTAGAAGGAGATACACACTAAGAAGTTATTTGGGAAATAAGGATTTCTTTAAATGAAATCAATATGCAAGCCCCCCTCCGCACCCCCACCCCCATCAATGCTGAGATTCCTGCCCATGTCCATGAAGTTTCTGGAAAAATAATGGCAACAAAGACAGCCTGTGCTGGCCTTGGGTTCTGTCAACAGGAAGAGGTCCGATGTCTTAGGCATCGATTTGGAGGACCCTAAGCTGTGTCACGTGCATCCCTCAAGCACGGCCATCTCCTGAGTGCCACTTCGGCCAGGCTGCTTCCCCCACCGCCAGGAGCCTGCCCCGCAGACTGCGGTGTCCCAGCTCTGGGTGTCCTGTTCCCAGGGGAAGCCCAGAGAGTCAGGCCCCCATCTCCCTGTACATGCTCCACTGCGGCAATTTTCAATGATTTGCTGCAAGAATGTTTTAAATATGCAGCACCTGCCTACCTGTCAGGGCCACGGACCTCTTTTCCCTTGGACTCTCAGATAAAAGAATGAGGGCAGCCCCAGCCAAGCACCAGCCTGCAGACCCAAAGGCCCAGGTTTGACCCGGGTCAAGGGCACATGCCTGGGTCTAAGCTGGAGCCCCAGCCGGGGCTGTGCAGGAGGCAGCCGGTCAGTGATTCTCTCATCAGTGAGGTTTCACTCTCTCCCTTTCTCACTGAAATCAATGAAAATGTATTTTTAAAAATATAAGGCTAATTAAAAAATGATGGCAGCCGACACAACAGCCACCGGTGAGTAAATCGAAGCCACACCTTTTTTTTTTTTTTTTTGTAGGTCGGCTAAAATGCACTGTTTGGGTGCGCTGCGGCTTTGGCAGAGTCCGTGCGCCTGAGATGAGGGTTGGAGCCGCCGCCCCAGCGCGGCGCTCGCTGCTGGCGGTTCTGTTCGCTGCGAGTCCACCCTCGCGGGGACCCAGCAGCCGCCCCGCCGGGCCCGGGCCGCCCCAGCGCGCAGGGCTGCAGCGAGCGGCCGGCGGGAGGGCCGGGCCTGTGGATTCCTTCCGAAGGCAGAGCCAGGCCTGCCCAGCACCGCAGCCCGCGGACGGCCGCCTGTCGGGGGCGAGGGGGGCGGGGAGAGGGCCCGGCGCACGGGACCCTGGACGGTCCGGGCAGCCGCGCCTCGTTCGCGGAGGCACCAGACAGACCAGCAAGGGCCAGGGTTCCCAACACGCCTGCCCTCCGGGCGCCGTGAAGCCGTGCGCTTGCCTGTTGTCTGGTTTATAAAGAACAAGTTTCCATTTAAATTGTTCAGTTGATAGAATCCACGCTGGCAGGTTGCAGGCGCGGGACCTGGGATTTGCGGTGAGCGTAGAGCGCGCCCTAGTGGCCGCGGCGGGGAACCACGGGGGCGGCCCGGAGAGCCACCCCTGAAGCCGGGCTGCGCCCCCAGGCTGCCGGCCGGGGAGACGCGTCCGGAGAGGGGTCCCCGCTCACTCACTCAGCAGGTGCCTGGCTCGTGGGACGGCGTGGGGCCCAGGCGGCTGCAGTCCACTCACTGTCTGTGCCTGCTCCCTTCACCTCCTAAGGCAGGAACAGGAATGGACCCCGCCTGACCCTGTTACATCCGAAAGGCTGTGTCCTTACCAACCATGTTTGCGCGGCAACCGGCTCTCCAACTTGCTCGGTTCCATTCCTCACCTGTCCCACGGGCAGCCAGGTACGCAGCGCGGGAGGGGGCTGTGCTAAGTGACCCGAGCGATTCCACCTGACCGCTCCCTAGTGCGCCCTTTACAGAAAGCGTTCTCCTTCTGTAACTCCTTTTCTCGTTCCAGCTAGTTTTCCAGAAGGGGTAGGTTTAATAATTTTGTGTCACCTTATTTTGAAAAAATGAAATAAAATGCTTCCCCTTTCTTTCATATCTTCCCTTTTTTAAAAGAATTATTGTTGAAAGTATTACATATGCCCCCCTTTTCCCTCACTGACCCCTCGAAGCTCCCCTGCCCCAGGCACCTTCCTTCCCGGGGCACTTGGGTGCCTGAGCGAGGAGGCCCTGCCCAGTGACTTGGGCACCTGCTCCCTGACTGGGGAACAGACTGCTCCTCCTGGGAGCACAGGCACAGCAGCCGGAACCCCTCCCAGGTGGCCCCCTGCTCCTCCCACCCCCCTTCCTCCGCTGCAGTTCCCAGGGGCAGGCATCAGCCTTCCTCTTCTCTCTGCAGCTGCAGTGTGCTGACTGCAAAGGCTGTTAGATTTAACCCTCCTGTGGCCCCATACAGGCATGTTTAAATGCTTATTTTACAAATGAAGACCATGAGGGTCAACAAAGCGAAACAATGGTCTGAAGTCATGGTGGTGGAAGCTGGAGGGCACCTTCCAAACCCCTAGGGAAGGACTTGCCTGGGGCGCCTCGCCCAGGGCCATGCCCGTCCCAAGGGCACGCCTCCATCAGAGCCGCCTCAGAGTGTCTCCTGGGGTCACTGAGCTCAGCTTCTCCTATTCGGTGCTCCTTTCTTCCCTTTCTTCCCGTGGGGCCCATGCCCAAAGCACCCCTGAAGGAGCCTCCTGCCCAACTCTCGTCCTCACCTCCCAGGAGCCCGCGTGGACAGTCACCGCTGGAGATGACGAGGACACTGGGACCAGAGAATCCAAGTCCGAGCTGTGGCCTTGACCCCCTAGACCGCCAGTTCCGACGATGGTGGTTACCATCCCTTCACCATTTTCACCCTCAACAACCTTAGATCCAGTTTGTTGCCTGAAGGCTCAGGCTAATCATGTTCTGAAGCTCATGATTTTACAGTCAAGTCAAGAAAGGGACTTTAACCATTCAGTACACAGACATATTCTGATCTTGGGCTTTATTTTCTCTATCAATACTTTTAGAAACTTAAAATTTTAGCAATTATATTTTTACTCCTTAAAACACAAGTCTGACCTAAGTCTGATGTTACTTTATTGAATACCTTTGAAGTCATTCAAGAGCAAAACGTTTTAGGAGACAGGGGGAGCTCACAAGAGCACAGTGGTTCCAGGTCTAAGGGCCAGCTTCCTGCATGGGTCACTCTGTGTGACAGAGCCGGCAGCACCCGGAGACCCTGCCCACAGACATCTACAGGGAGAAACAAAGCAATAAAAATAGCCCCATCTCCTGCAAACCCTGGCTGTAAATATGACCTTGAACGCTTCGATCTAAGAGCTATGTTACAAAGGGCTGACTTTTCAAATAGGGACTGGGGGAGCATTCTTTACCACACGGACTGTTATTGGCTCATCTTTTGGCTCAGATTTGCTTTCTTTCTCTGAAAAAAAAAAGGGGGAGGAATATTTTTTAAAAAAAACAAAACTGTGTAGATAAATAAATAATAACTAAAATTGGAAAAACCTATCAATCTGGCCCAGTTTCCCGGGACGCATTCTGCAGAGTTAGACCCAGGTAAGTTTGCATTGTACGATTAAAGTAACCTAGAAATAGCACCAGTCAAGAGAGTAAGTGATTCCACCCTACGAAGTACTCACCCTCCTCGCAGTCCGGCTCGCTCTGCCCTCTGCAGCCACAGGCCGTGGAGCCCTGCTCCTTTCTTAGGTCTCCTGGTCTGCAGCTCCTTCCTCCCGGATGTGGCCTGTGTCGCCTTCTGCAGGACGAGCTGGTGTTAGCAGAGATGCAGGAAGAGATGAAGGATGTCGGCCCTGGTGGAAGGAAGCCTGGATTCAAATTCTCAAGCTTGTTTTAGGAATTGTGTGGCTTTACAAAGTTGTTATCTCTTTGAGCCCCTTTCAACTTTACTATTAATATGTATTACTTATATTAATTAATTAGAACACTGGGGTTTCCTTTTGAGAGAACTAATGAATATTGAAATTCTTTATTTATTTTTTCCATCACCACTATCCCCCTTTCCCTCTTCCATCTCCACCAGCCCGCTCCCCTCTGTGATCACCACACTGTTGTCTATGCCCATTAGTTCTTCCCTCCCCCCCCCTTTTTTTTGCTCAATCCCTCCACCCTAACACGCTCCCCACAAGAACTGTCTGCCTGCTCTCTAGGAGTCTGTCTCTGTCTGTTAATTAATACTCTGTTAATACATCCTTCATAGCCATGTTTTTAAAACTAAATCAAATATTGAACAACACCCTCTGCACTCAATTGGCATAAAGATAGCATATGACTGAAGGTGATAATTGATACTGAAAGTGCCTCTGTTGCTTTAAGAATTGGCAAGAGCAGAAAGAATTTATTAAGCCTTAACTTTTTACCAGGGACTGCACTAACTTTACATACATATTTTCATTGAATTCTCATGTCAATCCAGCAAGATAAAGGGTGGTATTCCTATTATATCACTAAACAATTTCAGCCTCACAGAGATTAAGAAACTTTCCAAGGTGACATGAGGACACCTTCAATTGATATAGGAAATATAAATAAAGAGAAAGAAATTCTAAAGAGGACCTAAATGAAAGTTCCAAAGTTGAAAAATATGATAATTGGAATGAAAAATTCACTAGAAGAATTCAACAGTAAATTTGAGTAGGCAGGGAAAGAACTGGTGGACATAAAGCTAGATCAGTTATAATTATTTAGTCTGAGGAGCATAAAGAAACATGAATTAAAAATTAATAGATCCTAAAAAACCTGTGTGATACCATCAAGCATACTAACATATAAGTAATGGGACACCCCCCCCCCCAAAGGATAGCAGAGAGAGGGAGAAAGAAACAGAAAAAATACTTGAAGAAATAATGACCAAATACTTTCCAAATTTGGTTAAAGACATGAATGAACACCCCAAGAAGCTTGATAAACTCCAACTTGGAAAAAGTCGAAGAGATTCATGATTATAATCAAGCAGCCAAAAGCCAAAGATGAAGAACCTTGAAAGCAGCAAAAGGCTCATGTAAAAAAGGTTGTCAATAAAATTAACATCTGATTTCTCATCAAAAACATGGAGGCCAGCAGGCAGTGGAATGACATAGTCAAAGTGTTGGGGCGGGGAAACCCTCTCAACCAAGAACTGTGTATCTGGCAAAATTGTTCTTTAAAAAAGGAAGGAGAAATTAAGACATTGCCACATAAACAGAAATGGAGGGAGTCCATTGCTAGTAAATCTGCCCTCAGAGACATGCTTACAAGAATCCTCCCAGCCTAAATGAAAGGACATTAGATAGTAATGCGGACCAACACAAAGCAATAGAGAACAGCAGTCAGATACTGCATCGCTAAACATAAAAGGCAGCATACATGTACTTTATTTGTTATACCTCTTTTTTCCAATTTTATTTAAAAGGCAAGTATATGATGCAATAATTGCAAGTCTATGTTGATGGGTACATATGTAGTAAAGATGTAACTTATACAGCATAAAAGAGGATGGAGACATGTAGGACCAAAATCTTTGTTTACTGTGGAAATACATGTGTATTAATCTGAATTGATTTATTATAAATTAAGGTGGTATTTGTAATTCTCAAGGAAATCACTAAGAAAGTAACTCAAAAGTATATTTTAAAAGAAACTACAAGAAATTAAAATGTTACACTAGGACATATTTAACATTTATTTATTAACTTCCTTAAGGAAGTACATAATGGAGGAATTGAGGAAAAAACAGACATAAAACATATAGAAAACAAAAGGCAAAATGACAGATACAGTAACTGCATTAAATGTTAATGATTAAACTCTCCAATTACCAGTAAAAGGAAAAGTTTGGTGAATGGATTTTAAAAAGCGATACCAATTACATGCTTTAACAAAAGACTATCTTTAGAGTCAAGCACTGAGCCAGACTGAAAATTTAAAAAAAGAGAAGGATACTTCAGGAAAAACAAAAGACAGCTGGAGTGACTATACCAATACCAGACAAAATAAACTTTAAGACAAACATGTTGCTATTGAAACGATAGGAAAACTAGAGCAAACCTCTAGCTTCCAGTTGACTGGAGCCTGGGATAGAGACCATGGACAGAAATATACCATTTTTTTAATTAAACTTCAATCCCCACACTAGCCCAGAGCTCAGAGTATAATATTTAGTAGATATTGGTTATTTATATATGAACTTCATTCCCATAAATGTGGTAGTTGAAACTACAATTTTAAATGAGGTCTATGAAGAATGTAGATGGAAGAGACAGCAAACAACTAAATTATGGAGAATGTGGAAAAGAATCACATTAGTAGCATGGAACAGACTGTGGAATCTCAGAGGGAAGGCAGGGGAGGGTGGGTGGGAAGAGATAAACCAAAGAACTTTTTTGCATATATGCATAACCCATGGACGCAGACCATAGGGTGGTGAAGGCGTGGGGACCGAGGCAGGGCAGGCTAGAATGGGGGACAGGGGGACATATGTAATACTTTCACAATAAAGATTAAAAAAGGGAAGATTCACATTTGTGAGGAAGAAAGAAGACTGAGTCGTCTAAAAAAAAAAAGAAAAGAGTTGGGATTATGGAAATACAGGAATGTCATGGAGGGCAGTGAGTAGCAAATTTTCCAAAAGAGTACATGACAGGTATTAATACCAAGAGTATGTATAACTGTGCATAAGTATACACACATTTGATGTGCTTATGGATATATTACATATGTAAAAACAATCAACCACATACAGGCTGCCCTTTCAGAGAGGTCTGGACTGGGTTCTTCTGCTGAAAGGAATCCTGATATCCTGAAGAACAGTGTGTCTATAGCCTTCGACAGCCTGTGAGGACGAGGCATTTCCAGGAGAACCATTCATCCTCAGAGGTGTTACCTACTGCTGAGCGCTCAGACATCTCTCTTCTACATAACTCTACTGCTCTGCCTCACTGCACTCCCTTAATGGACACTAAGTCATTTTCTTCTGAAAAACAGCCCACGTGTCTTGTACATAATGCAGTAAAACTTCCAGTAAGCCAGAAAACAAATTATGCAAAGTGAATTTGAAGTCCAAAGAGGACTTTAGCTCTTTTCAGAAATGCTTTCTCCAGCACAAATGTTAATATCTATCTTAAATTAAGGGAACAGAGGAAAGGATGTGGGGATATAAAATTGAAATCGCCTAAGATTTCATCAAGTTGTTCCCTAGGGCCGTAATGTAACGGCACTGAGATATCTTCATTAGTCTCAGCTTCTCTGAGTTTTTCCTTTTTTTGATTTCTTCTTCTTCCTGCTTGGATTGCTAACTTAGATACATTATCCAGTTTGTTTTCACAAGACACCTACCGTTGTGTTGTAGAAAGGATTTGCTGCTCCAATTTCTACTAAGTAAGCCAGTGCTGACTCCGTTTTCCAAGAATGAGAAAAGGCTGCAGTTCTGCTTAATTACTCTCAGTGTGGAGTGCACACCGATTGTTTGGGCTGGAGTTGTCAGGTTTGAGGTGGCCAGCATCCATCCCTACTTCTTCAGGCCGGATGCCTGGATTGTGCTCTAGCAAACCTGCCTGCCTGCTTCTCATTCATGAGCGTCCAGATGGCTGACTCCAGAGCCAAGCTCAGCCAATCAAATATTCTGGCTCTAGACCTAGACTCTGGAGCAGAATAACATCTTGCTCACTGTTCCTGGCAGTTGGCTGGCTCCTCAGAGGGTGGAGTCCCTGGGATTTGTCTCCCATGAGCTCCAGGGCCCCTCTGGTCTGATGCACATTGTATGCATTTCCAAGTCACTTCCAGGAAATCCAGGTTTGTCGCTGAAGTTATCTGGAATGTGTATCTTACAGCCAAAAACAATATAAGAGCCCAACTGATATACTGGAAAACATTTATTTAAAAATACAAAATACAACAGGGTAGCGACTCAGCATTGCCCTGAGGTACCATGTGATGCAAACCTCCCAGAATGTACAAAAGCCTTTCTGCTCTGAGGCTGTCTTGCTGGAACACCTTTCCGTGTCAGATTAATACCTTTATTATTTTTCATACTCTTCCATCTAAGGATGATTTACTTTTACACCTTTTCTCTCTTGTGTTTCAACTCTCTTTACTGCCAACAGAGATACAATATTATGATTTTATTTCAAAGCATTTTTCTTTTCAAAATAAAATGTCACCTTTTGAAAATTTTCTTTCATTTTTAACAATTTGTCATTTTAGTACTTCAAATTATCTGTGCACTCACCGATAATGAGGAATCTATCTTCTTGCCCAAGGCTACCCAACAGAAATATAATGTGAGCCACATATGAAATGCTTCATTTCCAAATAGCCACAGTCTAAAAAGGCCAAAGAAACAGCTGAGATGAATTTGAATAGTTTATGTAACCCAATACATCTAAAGTCATATTTCAATGTGAGACGTTATGGAAGTGTGAATGGGACAGCCCATGTCCTTGTTCTGTCTCTGAAACTCAGAGATGTGGGTGCCAGGGCTTCACTTAGTTGTTTTGTTCTTGTTACTTGTCAGCTTTGATATTCCTTTAGGTCTCGGGGGGTTTGTCCTGGGATGTGTCAGGGGACTTGGAATAATTTCATTCCTTTGACGTTTGCTTTTAGTTGTTCATGGTGGGTCCAGGCAGCCTTTGGTCTAGGCACAATCGGACCTCACTACTGAGCCACATCCTTCTGAGGGCTCAGCCTGATGCCCCCAGATTAGGGGTCTCTCCACTGAGGCTGTGGGAACACAAACTGTCCCAGCC
>PVJC01019476.1:0-30226 GCA_004026665.1 Murina feae
TCACTCTGCGTCATGGGCTCAGCGTCATGGGCACAGGGTCATGGGCACAGTGTCATGGGCTCTGCGTCATGGGCTCAGCAGAGCATTATGGACACAGCCCTGCTCTTCAGCTTTCCTGGGAATACTGACAGATACCACAGGGATAAAAATGAAAGCAAAAACAAAAAACAGCTTCTATCAGAGTTGCTATGTTATTTTTTCCATTTTAAATGACACAAGTGGCCCATATTTGTTTTATTCTTGTATAAAAAGTATAAATTACACAAGGAACAGATAAGTTTCTGTGACCAGCCCACCCAATACCACTCCCTCCTCAGAGGTGCCCACTTATCATGTCTCACAAGTGGCCCTGCAGACCTTATGATGATTTACATACTTATTATGTATAAAGAAGCTCAAAGTTTTGCATGGGAGATTTTGTTTTTAATCAAAATGGAACCTTATTGTAATTACTGTTTTGTGATTTTCTTTTTAATGTGTTTGGAGGTCTTTTTACATCAGTACGTACAGATCTACCCAATTCCTTCATACTGCTGTGTGGCACTCCCCAGTGCCACGGTCCCAATTTGTACCTCCTCTCTGTCCTAACTCTAGATTGGTGTTCTCCAGGTGATGTTTCCAGGAGGTTATATGGTCCTGGTGATGTCACTGATGAATATGCAAAACTGGAGATAGAAAAGGATGACAGTGGACTCTTTCTGTTATTCATTCAATCAATGGAATGTTTACTTTGAGTATATCCTTCACCTTTTAATACAGCATCAAGCCAGATCTGCATGTAAGAATTTAGCAAATAATGTTAATCATGTGGCTACACTATTTGAAATTCATTCATCATTCTTTCATCACCAGTAGAAATCACAGATATTTCATTTTACATCACAGTTGTCATAGATATCTCAAAATACTATTTATGTTCATCACTATTTTGAAATGATGGTAGTTATTAGACCAGCTAGATCTTATTATTTAATGTGTTAATAAAGAAATATATTACTGTATTACAAATATGTTCTTCTAATCATTTGGTAACTATTTCAATATAATTGACTTCTTTGAAATCACATGTTGTTAATATTATGTATTTAAAAACATTAATCTGAGGAGATGTCACTAGGCTTCTATAGACTGTCAGGGGTCCATGACACATAGAAAAAGGTGTCAATATAATATGGGGAAATCAGGAGCCTTTACCAGAGGGAGAGGTGTTGAGTAGACAGAAATGACAGATGTCCACTCCACAGGGTACAGGGAAGTGTCGTATGTGAGCCTGTTAGAGAGAGAGAGAGAGAGAGAGAGAGAGAGAGAGAGAGAGAGAGAGCCCGTAGAGAGAAATATGGATGTGAGAGACACATTGATTATTTGCCTGCAGCACCCACCATGATAGTGGGGGAGCGGGGAGGTGGCAGCGGGGATGTGGCAGCGAACCCACAATCCAGGTCTGTGCCCTGGACCGGGAATCGAACCCAAGGACCTCTGAAGGGCAGGCCGACATTCTAACCACGAGCAACGCTGGCCAGGGAAGTAGGTATATATTTTTGATATAATGTGCCAAGAGGAAAATAGTGAACTCGTCCTCATTCTGTAAGATTCTTGAGATAGGGACCATGTCTGTCTGGTTCATGACCATCTCAGTGTCTCGGCCACTCAAGTAGGTGCTCAATGAGTGTGTGATAAATCAATGACACCATACCTGCATCTCTGTGATGTCAGAGTTCAGGGCGGAAGCTTTCCTGAGCCCCCTGTCCTACCTACCCACCCTCTCTCCCTAATCACCCCTAGTGGGAAAGAATGCACATCTGTGTCTCTGTGCTTACCTTACCTTTATTAACACACTAATACCTCCAGTGAGAAAACTTTATAAGTTCAAGATTAGGGACTGGGTCTCCTCCTCCTCCTCTTCCTCCTCCTCCTCCTCCTCTTCCTCCTCCTCCTTCCCCTCCTCTTCCTCCTCCTCCTTCTTTTTCAAAATTGGCCCATATAGCCCAGCTGATGTGCTCAGTGGTTGAGCATCAATCCATGAACCAGGAGGTCACAGTTCCATTCCTAGTCAGGGCACATGCCCAGGTTGCAGGCTCAGTTCCCAATGGGGCACATGCAAGAAGCAGCTGATCAATGATTCTCTCTCATCATTGATGTTTCAATCTCTTCCTCTCCCTTCTTCTCTGAAATCAATAAAAAGAATGTATATTTTTAAGAAATTGGCCCATAAAGAAGAATATTGATATTGGGCTTAATTAAAGAAAATGCCTCTGGTGAAGTGTTAGGAAGATAAAAGGAACAAAGACAAAGATAGAAGTTGGAGTTTTTAAAAAGTCAGTTTAAATTTTAGCTCTGCCTCAATCTGTGCCCGGAGGCAACTGGTCCTCTCTAAGCCTGTTTCCTCTTCTGTCGGTGGATCTGAGCTCACTCGTGTTACCCTTGTAACAGTCCGAGCCTTTTGTCACTGGTGTGTGTCTTGTAGGCCATGCAAGACCACGAGAGTCCAGGCTGAGAGGAGAGGGCCACACGGCTGCGGTGATTTGAGGATCTGGATTTGACTCAATAAGCTTCCCTGGGTTTGCTCATCTGGGGCCCAAAGCCGGACAGCTTGACAGCCTGGTGCCACCACACCCAAATCTTAGGTGTCAGGGAGCAGAGAGACGGGGAAGGGTCAGCACCTGTTCTGGAGTGAGGATGCCAATGAAAATAAAACTCGATTCTTTCTGCTTCTAATTTTTCTACCCAAGCTGTTTTCTACTCACGTTCTGCCCAAATGAAAAAGAGCTGAACTCCTTCTGCAACCTGTTCTTCCCCACCTATTTGTCTGGTTATAAATCTTTCCGTCTTTGTTTTGACAAACCTCCAAGTAATCAGGACATAGGTGGTACCCCTAGTCAGGGACTGGGTCTTAATGTTAGAGAAATCTGGCCTCACAGTGAATGACATAAAGTAAGTGGTCAGGAAATAGTTGTTAAATTGAAATAAAGCCGTAGAACTTGGAGATTTCTAACAGCAGAAAACATTGTTTTTAAAATTACATCTATTTTATTTATTTATTTTACAAATAGCAAGTGAGCACATGGAAAGGTGCTCTACATCATTAGTCATTAGGGAAACAAATGTCAGTCACGGTGCGATACCACCACGCATTCCCTACGGTGACTAAAAATTTAAAAACATATCAAGTGTTTGCGACGACGTGGAGCAACTTGAACTCTCAAGCAATCGTGACGGGAATACAAAATGATGCGCATGTAAAATGATACTCTCTGAAAAACAGGTTGGCAGTTTTTTAGAAAAGTTAAACTTTTACCTTCTATATGACTCGGAAATCCCATTCTAGGTATTTATAAAATAGAAGTGTTTAAAGAGTAGGTGTACATGAGTGCATGTGTAAATCCCCGTAGCAGCTTTGTTAGCAATATAACAAAAACTGGGAAGAACCCAAATGGTGGGTTGAATAAACAAACCGAGCAAATGAATGAGTGGCGCAAAAAGCTATTCGATGGAATGCTATTCAGCAATCAAAAAGGAACAGGTTTCATGCAATAACAGATGAATCTCAAATGCATTATGCTAAGTGACACATACCAGACTCAAAGGACTAAAGAGTATAAACTCCTTTCAAATGAAATTCTAGAAAAGACAAAATTATCGTGACAGGAAGTAGAGGCCATGGATGGGAAGAGCAGATTGACTACAAAGGAGAACAAGCAAACTCTGACACAATGGAAATGTTCTAAACTGTACTGTGGTGGTGGTTACTTAACTATATTCATTTGCCAAACTCACTGAATTTTCCACCTAAATTGGTGCATTTTATCATATGTAACTTATGCTTCAATAAAGATGAGCTTTAAAATGTGTATCTATTGTTTGTTTTAAATACGGATTGCTTTTTTGAAGTAGTGAGTATCCTGTCCCTGGAGAATTCCAAAGACAGGCCAAATGGATATCCGTCAGGCATGTGGTAGAGGGGATTCCTGAGCTGGGTGGAAGCCCAGAATAGCTGGCCGTTAGAATACTCAGGGTTATGGAATTTAGGCTTAAGGTCAATATTGCCTAATGTGTAGTAGCAAAAACAATGGTCTAGGAGTTAGAGCCATTCATTCTCTCATTCATTCATCATTCACCGAACACATACCATATGCCTAACACTGCTCAACAGTGTTGAACTTGAGCTAGTTTGAGTTGGGTTTCTGTGCAATCATACCTAAAAGAATCCTAACAGATATGAGCCTATCACTAGGTATTACATTGGGTGGTACTGACTATAAGTGCCAAAGGAGATCAATGAGGGCCTGAAGGAGTGAAGGAGACCACCCGTTTATCTCCACCTCCATTGCGACAGCCTTGGTCCAGGCTGCCATCGCTTCTCCCCTGGATGATTCCAGCAGCTCCCTCAGCGGTTTCCCTGAGTCCACTCGAACTTCTCACATTAGAACTTCTCACATAAGAAGTTCATTCCAAACATAGCAGAGGTTTTCAGTGGCCACCTGAAATCTACAATCTGACTCATTGCCCTCCGGACTAAAACTTCTTCCATGGTGTCCTGTTGCCCCTGGTTAAAGTCCAGATTCCTCAGTTTATAGGACCCTTTGTGACCCAGCCCTGGGCCAAAGGAAGATCCCCTAAGAGGTGTTGTGACATCCCTGTGACAGATGTGGGAAGAAGGGCAGGAAAGGATGGCATGGAGAGATGCTTAGGGTGCAAACACCGCCTGGCTTCTGGCCCTGGCTGTACTGCACTGGTCTGTGCCACCTGAGCCTCAGTTTCTCCAGTCGTGGCTGATGACACAGATGATCTCAAAGGGCCCTTTCAGCACCTGAGCTGTAAGTGTATGCTCTAGGTATGCTTCCTGGCCGCCCCTCTGTCTCTGTCTCTCTGGGTGTCCCTCTCACTGAACAGACATGTTTATAGAAAAAAATTTTATCTGCAGATGTGAGTCACAGATTACAACTGGCTCAATCTGCGGGAGGCTTACAGCCCATCCTGCTGACATGATTCTCTGCCCAGAGGAGCTTGAGGGTCATGTTACTGACCTGAAGTGCAAAAGGAAACCTGGTGAGTGTCCTTTGAAATGGGAGAAGAAGGAATGCACTTCTAACCACTGGCACTCTCCTGCACATAATTCCTGGAATCTAGCAAAAGGGAGTGAATGGGAGAGAGAATGCTCCGATTTTTTTTCCAGATATTTCAGATGGTGTGTGTCCGAAGCATTCAGAACACGACTGGGGAGGTATGTCCTTCCAGTCAGATGGAAAGGTCACCGAACTGGCCATGGATCAATGGGCCACTCCGCCTTGGCTTGACCTTGACAATGTCACTTCAGCTGCAGTTCAGTTTCTTTACCAGCCAGTCACACGCAGTGAAGACTGCTCAAACTCATGGAGTACTTCACATTATTTTTAATTTCACAGGCATTACATGTTCATTAAAGAAAATGCAAAGCATAAATAATCATAAAGGAAAAATATTCCTTAACCTCCCGTTTCGACAAGAACAGATATTTTTCTACTTTCACCAAAACGGGGTTGCAATCGCACATTCTGTCCTGCACCCAATTATTTTCCTTAACAATATATTGTGGACAGCTTTCCACATCATTAAATTTTCTTCTACATTATGATACTCAGATGTGACTGGCTACCCATGGGTATTCTCTGGTTGAGGCCAGTCTCTGTATTTCATTTCACCCTTCAAAAAACATCCAATCCCCAAAGCACTGCCAGGCACCGTATATTTTACTGAAGACTTTGTGAGGCGTGGAGAAGAGACTTACGTTGCGAGTCATACAGTAAACACCCTCAAACATCCCACTTGATAGCTCTGTTCTCTGTAGAATCTTGACTTTCCTGTTCCCCCCACCCACAGCCTCTCAAAACCACGGCTAGCTCTGCTGGTTCGTGTGTACATGCCTTGCAGTGGAACAATGGTCAATGACATTCCTCCAGGATGTCCCTGGGAAATTAATGTACGGCGTTTCTTTATTCATTCTTTTAATAAAACCAAACACCTATTATATGACAGGTATTGTTTTGGGTGCTGAGAGATTCATCATTCAAGAAGAGAAAAATAATCTGGTTCTCATGGGACCTGTATTCTCCACTGTTTACAACCCTATTGAAGGAAGTCTCATGATATGTTTCAATAGCCATCTCTTTTCAGACGTCTATGTCATTTCCCGCTCTCCAGCTCCCCATGGCAAACAACACTGAGGTGAGCATCTTTGTGGTTTGGGTTTGCATTGCATTATTTTAAAAAACCTTTCCCTTGACAGGTGTTGTAAAGACAATCTAAAGAGATTTTACTGAAAAGAAAGGTAAGGGCCAAGAAAAAAACAACAACACATTTCCTAAATGTTACATATTTGGCTACTGGGTGGCAAATGAAAAGAAGAAGAAGAAAGGAAACATACCTTCTTGGGAGGAAACTGAATTCACTAGAGCTTGAGCCATATGAGCTGTGAGTCCTTTCCCCTTGAGCAGTAGCTGTCCCTTACAGAGCACTCACTGTGAGCCACCAACTCCATCCGTACACCTCCTTACAGTATCACTCCCATCCCACAGATGGGCACCTGGAGAGCGAGTGACACTAGGGCTTGGGACCAGGTGGGTCTGATACCAAAGCCCGCACTCAGAAGTACTCCTCTACCCTGCCCTCCTACTCTGGGTGTGATTCCAATCCTAGCAAACTTGTCTGAAAAATTGCATAGGACGTTACTAGTGCTGCTAGCAAAAACCTTTCCTAGCAGACCAGTAGCTATTAGTCTAAGTGGGGTTGTTTTTCTTTTGCATCATAATCCCGTAACAATAAAGGTCACTCTCTGCCACATTGTTCCATTTTACAGATAATCTCATGTGCTACTACGTCATCGGCCCCTCACAGCACACGCTCATCCTTCAAGGCCTCACCAGAATCTGCTTCTCCAGAGAAGCCTCTCCAAATGCCTCTGACCAACACGTTCCCCTCCTGGGCCCCAGGGGCCGGGCACTGTTGGTCTTTCAGGCTGTATTGTTACTGTCTGTGCCTGAGGATGGAGACGGTCTGTTTTACCCCTGACCTCAGGCATGCGACCTGGCTCACAATACCCACTCCATAAAAGTTTGGAGGCACCATGGCTCACACTAGGTTCCTGGAAGGGAGATGAGGATTAGAAATCAGGGTTTGGAGTGGGGGAGGATGGGGAGCAGGCTGGAAGAGGTTAAGGGGGCAGGGGGGAGGAAGGCCTATGTAATACTTTCAACAACAAAGTTTTTTTTAAAAAAAGATTTCAAATTAAAAAAATAAATAAATCAGGGTTTTAACTCCACTTCTTCACCATATGCTTTTTTTCCCTATTCCACATGCTTTGAGCTCAGCTTTTCAGGTAGCTTAAACCCTGCCTGATGTAAAAAAAAAAAAAAAAAAAAGTTTTAACAAAATACTAGCAAACAGAACCTAGCAATACATGAAAAGAATTAGACACCAGGACCAAGTGGAATTTAGCCCCAGGAAGGAAATGTTGAATTAACATCTGCAAATCAAGTAATGCACATGCCATTTGTCAATAAACTGACGGACAAAACCACACGATCATCTTGACTGATGCAGAAGAAGCAGTTGACAAAATTCAAAACCGTTTCACGATAAAAACATTCTGCAAATTAGGAATAGAAGGGAAGGTGCTGAACCCGATCGTGTGCAGCTACAAAAAACCCACAGTGACCTCCTACTTACTAACGAAACACCAAATGGTTTCTCCCACATCAGGAACAACGCAGGTCTGTCCTCTCTCACCATTTCTATGCAACCTTGTATATGAGGTTTTTGCCGGGGCAATTAGGCAAGAAAACGAAATAAAAGGCACCAGATTGGAAAGAAAGAAATGAAACTCTCTCTGTGCAATTTACCTTTTCTACCAGTATTTCTTTGGCATGATGGGCAGGAATTAATTCATTTCAGCCATACTTACTAATTACCTTAAGTGACAGGAAGCCCTGCCCTGCACTCTGGGGACACAGAGATAACCCAGATTTGGGGACTGTCCTTCAGGAGTGTCTAGGCTGTTTGGGAAGATGAGGTCAACAAAGCCTAGAAAACGAGGTGGAAAGTGACCAGAGCCACGTGAAAGCACAGATAAGGAGGATCCACGGGATCTCCAAGGAAAGGGAGTCATTTCTCTCTGGGGCTGGACCCAAGGATGGTCCCGGAGATGGATTTCACCCAATTAACACAGCAGCAAGAACAAGGTTGCCTGGTTCAGGCACCAGGAACAGCTCAGCGTGCCTCCAGTGGGTGGTGAGTGAGGAGAGATGTGGGCTACGGATCCGGGCAGGAGAACAGGAGTCCAGCATGCCACACTCAAGAGCTGAGGCTTCAGTCTGAAGTGTGGGGAGCTTTGGAAGGCGTTTGAGCACAGAGGTATCTGAGCAGATATCATCGGGGTATGTAGCCCCTATGTTTCCTTCAGACATTTGGTGGGTGATAAAAATCTCCCGGAGAACTTGATAAAATTCAGATTCCCAGACCCCGCTGCAGAGGATTTTGAGTCTGACTTTCTAGGAGGTGTTGGTGGGTGGCTGGGTGACAGAGGGAGTGACAAGAACGGTTGGCTCCATTCCTCACATCCAGGCTGAGCCTCACCTCATGCTAAGTCCTCTGCTACTGTGTGTCAAAAGCTACCTCCTCCAGGCGTATCAGGGGTGGGGTGGTAGACACAGTGTGTGAAAGGATCAACTGGGAACTATCTCCCACCCCCATAACCTCCACACCAGTGCACCCGCCCGAAACACAGGGGACTGTGATCACCTCCCTCCCCTCAGCCTCATGGGTGCTGGAGAGAGGCAGGCTGGCCAACTGGCAAGAACTTTGGCCTAGTGTTATCACTGTTCCTAAGGATTTCAAAGGTCTTTTATGACCATGAGGACAAAAGTCAGCTCCAGCCATTACACTGATTAGTCGTCACCACACCTTGGGCAAGATCCTTGCCCTGGTTTTACAGAGCGTGAGGTCTCAGGGTTATTCTAACAGGCCCCTCAGTGATGCCAAGACGACTTACCAGACTCCCAGCCAGAGAAAGCTTGTCCAGAGGAAGCCAGCTTCTAAACAAAGGACAGATTTACACTTAATACCGGGATTCTCCACAACAAAATGGTCATCACATGAGGCAAAGGAGGTGCTGCCTAACCTTAAACATAACTAACCTTGTAAACATTTCACAATACATACATATGTCAAATCGTCCCATGGTACACTTTAAACTGACACAATGTTCTATGTCAATTATATCTCAGTAAAACTGAAAATAAGTAAACAAACAAGTCAATAGTAAATCAAACCAGGAGTCCTCCTCTCTGGCAGGAGTGGCAATAGCAACCAGTATCAACAACGTTAAAAAGGTCTAGACCTTTGGTCCAGCAATTCCATGTCCCAGAATCTCTCCTAAGGAATTAGTCTTTGATATGGACAAGGCTCTGGCCAGAGGCATGTTCGTAGTAGCATTATTCACACCGGCTGAAAAATGAAGTCAGCTGTGGCTATGCCCGCAGTAGATGAATTGCTAACACTGATGGCATCGGGCTGTTGACAGAGCATCTGTCCTGCATTATCTCACTGAATCCGTGCAGGAGTCCCGAAAGGTAGATCCTGGCATTAACTCCGTTTTGTAGGTAAGGAAACAGGGGGCCCAGAGGGGGTAAGCAACATGCACAAGATTGCATAGCACAGCAGAGCAACATAAACAAATGCTTCTGTTGAAGTGATTTTTATTAAAAAGAATCAAAATTGATCTATGGAAAGGATCACGCTATAAAACAACAACAGTGAAAGTGACTCTGGAATATTTTTTTAAAGGCTTCAAGAAAGTACTCCATAGCATTATAACAGTTCTCTTTGGGTTCCGGGTGTGTGACGGTGGGGCCCGGAGGTTCTGCTTTTTCCTGCTTCACGCATTCTACATTTTTGTAATTCGGGGGGGGGGGGGGGGAGAAAATGTTTTGTTCGTTTTTAAATTGGAATTTAGAATTGAAAATGCAAACGCTTGGTTCTGAACTGGACAAAGCTTAGGCGATGGAGGAGCTGTCTGGGGGCAGTCGGACCGTCCCTGCAGCACCCAGGGCACCGTGGAGGTTTCTAAGGGCCCACTTGGTCTGATTCAGCATCACCTTGGAAATGAGCCGGGGACAGCAGAGCAGAGAAGGCGAGACAGAAAACACCCCAGGAGAAAACTTCCAAATCCTTGGTCTCAGACCATGGGGACAACCCCGGAGACTTTCCAACCATGTGTCTGAGGACGGGGAGGCGGGAGGCATCTTTGCATCCCTCTTCTGTCTGCGGGGTGGGAACTGGCAGTCACATATCAAGGTCCCCCCAAGGTGGCCACACCCAGGGGGCCAGGGCAGGTGGTCTCTGGGCTAGCCCACTTCTCCTGTGTCCCCCAATATCTGTGTGCCCCTTCTTTTCATTTTAATCCTTATCTGAGGATATGTTTGTATTGATTTTTTTTTTTTTTTAGAGAGAAAGGACAGGAGAAAGAGAGAGAGACGGGGGAGGGGCATCGATTGGTTGCCCCCCACACGTGCCCAGACCAGGGATCAAACCCACAACGTAGGTATGTGTCCTGATTGGAGCAGAACCCACAACCTTTGTGGTGCACGGGACAACCCACTGAGTGGCTCAACCAACTGAGCCACCCAGCCAGGGCTGTGTGCTCCCTTCTTTAAAACGGACAACCAGTGCTTGCTCAACCTAACATAAAGCATGAATAAAAAATCCTCTTGAAAACTTTGTTTTTGTTTGTCTGTTATTGTATTAGAGGAAAACACTGCTTGTTGAGCACACACACCTTGAAAACAGCCCGAGGCCCTGCCTAGAGCAGAATCTAGAAGCACTGTGCCCTCTGCGTGTCCTCACTCCGCCGGCCAGTCCTGAGGGCTGGGGACTGGTGAGCAGCTTGGCAGGCAGCGCAGGCCGTCTGAGGGCAGCGGGGCGTCTGGGCCAAGGAGGCTGCAGAGAGAAGGGTCCAGGGCTGCTGGGAGGTCAAGGTCAGGCCAGTGCTGCTTCACCAGCTGCCTAAAACTAGCGGCTTTTATGTGCAACCACTCGGTTACTCGCAGACCTTTTCCAACAGAATAAATGTCATTAGAGAAAATGCAGGGGGGAAAAAGAAAAGAAAAAGAACAGTTAAAAAAAAAAGACCAGTTCTCTGATACCTCTATCTTATTTAAAATGCGTTTCAGTATTAAAGATATTTTTCTTTTGAGAATAGTCCCTGAGGAATGTTCTGTGTTTACTTCAAACATTTGTGTTGTTTGAATGTTAAAAGGAATACCTCCCTTATTGATGCTAAGTGCTCTCTGTTGTTAATTTGGTAAATACAGAATAGGGTAGAAACAAACAAGGAGTGTTTTATTTTTACTTAAAAATATTTTGTCCTACGTTTTGAACCTGTTTTTATGACAAGAAGCAGGAAACAAGTCCAGGTCTATGAAAGCACATGCTACCAAACTCAAAAAATACAGAGAGGGGTGGCTGCAACGAAGTCAGCCTCCTCCCTTCTCGTCCTGCTTCCCAGTCACCCAGATCCCCTCCCTGGGGAAACATGTTCTTGAGGTTTTAAACTTCATTTTTGCAGAGCGTATCTTTGCATTTGCGAATGTATGTACATACGTTCTTTAGTAATTGTGTGTGTGTGTGTGTGTGTGTGTGTGTGTGTGGCACTAACTGTGGCACTATTTTCTGAACTTCGCTTTTTACACAATGTGTCTTCAAGATCTTTCCAAAAGACCTGTGAAGAGTTCTGTTGGCTGGGCACTCCCCCCCTACGGACCTAAAGGATCCTAACTGATATCGAAGCAGAAACTCTAGCCACTCATCCCCAAGTAGGTGAGAGAGACAAAGACGGGCTGGTTCAAGGGCCGCCCCTTTTCCTTCCTTCCTTCTTTTTTCCTTCTTGCTTCCCCAAGTGAAAACAGCTCATTGTGGCTTTATCACTCTGATTATTCATGCAAAATATGCTTACCGTAAAATGACCAGATATAAAAAAAGAAAAGAAAGAGTGAAAGTCACTCCTACCATTACCCAGAAAATTCTAAACATGTTAGCCTCTGTGCTTTCCGTTATTTTTCTGGAATATGCACAGTTTTTTTCCCCACTATTTTAATCGTTTTAAAGTGTACGACTCAGTGGCACTTAGCATATTCACAGTGTTGTACAATCATCACCACTAACTAGTTCCCCAAAATTTTCATCACCCCAAAAGGAAAACCTGTACCGATTAAGAGGCACTTCCTGTTCTCCTTTCCCCGCCCCTGGTAACTGTGATTTGCTTTGTGTCTCTATGGGTTGCCTATTGTGAGTATTTTATATAAGTGAAATCATATAATATATGGCCTTTTGTGTCTGGCTTCTCTCACTTAGCATATTTTCAAGATTCATTTATGGCACATATTTAAGGTGACCAGATTTTAACATTGGTAAAGCGGGATACCATTGACCGGGGCGAGGGGGGGGAGTGTCTTTTTTATTTATTTATTTGTTATTACTTAAAATATTACAAAGAGTAGTACATATGTCTCTTTCCAAAAATCGGGACTTTTTTTTAAAACGCCGCAGAACGCGGGACAAATTGTTAAAAATCGGGACTGTCCCGCCAAAAGCGGGACGTCTGGTCACCTTACACATATTAGTACTTTATTCTTTTTCTGTAGCCAAATAATATTCCATTGTGTGGATATGCCATATTTGTTTATCCATTCATCACTTGAGGCACATTGGGTTGTTTCTACTTTTCAGCTATTGTGAATAGTGTTGCTATAAACATGTCTGGATAAGTTTTTTATTGAACAGTTATTTTCGATTCTTTTGGGCATATATTTAGAAGTGGAATTGCTGGGTTAAATGGCTATTCTATATTAACTTATTTAGGAAACACCAAACCATTTTCTACAGGGGCTGCACCATTTTACATTCCTACCAGTGACAAAAGTTCTAATTTCTCTACATCCTTGCAAACACTTTTTATTGTCCATGTTTTGTTTTTGTTTTTATTATAGCCATCCTAGTGCATATAAAGTGCATATATATTTTTTAAATATATATTTTATTGATTTTTTACAGAGAGGAAGGGAAGAGGGATAGAGAGTTAGAAACATCGATGAGAGAGAAACATTGATCAGCTGCCTCATGCACACTTCCTACTGGGTATGTGCCCACAACCCAGGTACATGCCCTTGACCGGAATAGAACCTGGGACCCTTCAGTCCGCAGGCTGACACTCTATCCATTGAGCCAAACCAGTTAGGGCTAAAGTGCTATCTTATTGTGGTTTTGATTTATATTTCCCTAATGGCTAATGACAAATGATACTAAGCATCTTTTCCTGTGCTTGTTGACTATTTATATGTGTTATTTTTAAAAATCTTTAAAATATATTTTTTTTATTGATTTTAGAGAGGAAGGGGGAAGGAAGGAGAGATAGAAACATCAATGATGAGAGAGAATCACTGATTGGCTGCCTCCTGCATGATTGGGGATCGAGCCCATAACCTAAGCACATGCCCTGAATGGGAATTGAACTGTGACCCCCTGGTTCATAGGTCGGCACTCAACTACTGAGCCACTGCGGCTGGGGCTGTATATATTCTTTGAAGAAATATATATTCAAGACCTTTGCCCATTTAAAAAACATGGTTAGTTTACCACTTTTAAATGGTTAGTTTAGTTGTACAACTTGTTTACATATTCAAATAAATAACATTAGGTATATAATTTGCAAATATTTTCTTCCATTCTGTGGTTTCTTTTCACCTTCTTGGTAGTGTCCTTTGATACATAAAAGTTTTTTTAGTTTACGGGTGAAGAAAGTCAAAAGGTACAAACTTCCTGCTGTAAAATAAGTAAGTCCTGGGGACGTAAAGTACAAAATAAGTAAGTCCTGGGGACGTAAAGTACAAAATAAGTAAGTCCTGGGGACGTAAAGCACACCTGGCAGCTTTAGTGAACAACACTGTGTTACCTGTCTGGAAGTTGCTAAGAGGGTAGATCTTAAAAGTTCTTACCACAAGAAAGAAATGTTGTAACTACATGTGGTATTGGATGTTAATTATACTTATTGTGGTGATTTTTTTTTCACAATATATACAAATATAGAATCATTATATTGCAAACCTGAAACTAATATAATGTTATATGTCAATTGTATCTCAACTTTTAAGAAATTTTCATTTTTATTAAGTCCAATTTATCTATCTTTTCTTCTGTTGCTTTATGAAGACTTACCTCCTATGTTTTCATCTAAGAGTTTTTACAGTTGGAGCTCTTATAGTGAGGTCTTTATCCATTTTGAGTTAACTTCGTTTATGGTAGAAGGTGATGATCCAACTTCATTTTTCACATGTTGATATCCAGCTGTCCCAGTATCATTTGTGGATGAGACTATCCCCTCCTCCCCTCATTGAATGGTCTTCGCATCCTTGTGGAAAAACAATTTTCCAAAGATGTACAGATTTATTTTTGGTTTCTCAGTTCTATTCCATTGATCTATACACAAGATTATCCTTATGCCAGTACCACACTATTTTGATTATTGTAGCTTTGTATTAAGTTTTGAAGTCAGGAAGTGTGTGTCTTCACATCTTGTTTTTCTTTTTAAAAATTATTTTAGACATTTGAGGTTCCTTGCAATTCCATGTGAATTTCAGAATCAGGTTGTCTGCTTCTGAAAAATGGAATTTGTGGGATTTGGGGATTTTTTTAGGGACTGCGTTGAATTTATACATTGCTTTAGGGAGTGTTGTCATCTTAACGGTTTTATGTCTTCAACCATCAACACGGATATCTATTTATTTAGGTCCTCTTTCATTTCTTTCAGCAATATTTTGTAGTTTTAATACTCAAGTCTTGCATCTTTGTAGTTTAATTTATTTTTAAGTATTTTATTCTTTTTTGGTTTCTATTGCACACAATATTTTAAGTATGGCAGAATACACATAACAAAATTTACCACCTTCACCAGTTTTAAGTGTACAGTTCAATGGTATTAAATGCATTCATGATATTGTGCTCTCCTCAGTACTGTCCAATTCCAGAATTCTTTTCATCTTATAAAGCTGAAACTCAATACTCTTTGAATAATAACTCCTCATTTTCCTTCCCCCAGCCTTGGCAGCTCCCATTCTTTTTTCTGTCTTTACAATTTTTACTACTCTAAGTGACTCATATAAGTGGAATCAGACAATATTTGTCTTTTTTTGACTAGCTCATTTCATTTAGCACAATGTCCTCAAGGTTCATCCATGTTACAGCATGTGTCAGAATTTTCTTCCTTTTTAAGGCTGAATAATACTCCACTGTGTCCACTGTTCATCCGCCAGTGGACAATTGGGTTGCCTCCACAGTTTATCTTTGTAAATAGCGCTGCTATAAACATGAGTGTACAAATATCTCTTTGTTTTCAATTCTTTTGAGTATATACCTAGAAGTATACTGGATTATATGGCAATTCTATTTTTAATTTTTTAAGGAACTGCCATAACTCTCTTCCACAGTGTTTATACCACTTTACACTCCCACTAATGGTACACGGGAGTTCAAATTTCTCTGCTCACAACTTTTAAAAACCAAACATTTTAACTTCACATATGGGCATCTTTCCAATTCAGTGGGATTGAGGGCTACCTAATGATTCCATAGCACTTTATGGATATGCTACCATTTGTTTCAGCAATCCCTTAATATTGGCTACCTTGGTTATTTCAGATTTTTAACTATCATAACTAAGGAGGCAATGAGTTTCATTATACTGTACATCTTTGTGCACGTATCCAATTATTTCCTTTGGGTAAACCCAGAAGCAGACTTACAAGGTCAAAGGAGAGACATACTTTTAAAGCTTTGGTGAATGTTGCCAAATTGTCCTGCAAAAATGTCAGACCAACACCCACTCTGAACAGCAGGAAGAGGTGCCTCTTCCTCACACAGGGTCCAACACGCGCCTTCACTGGGCAGAAACCCGAACAAGATCATAATAGCCACACTTCAATAGAGCGCTCCTGCTCTCAGACCTGGAAAGGCCCTTAGCAAACCTTTATTACAATTTCTATTGTAAAGACAATTTGTCTGGATCTTTTTTTCATCTGTTACCTGTCTGTTTCTAGAGAGTGAGCTACACATGGCAGAAACTGTGTCTGGTTTGTTCAGCCATGTCTTGTAAAGTGCCTGGCACAGGGAAGATCTCAGAAAATGTTAGTTATCATCAGGATGGGGTCCAAGACAGCTCACCACAAGCCGAAACTCCGTGAGACTAGGTATAGCCTGCTGTGCCTCTTGTGCCAGCACAGTCTCTGGCATATATAGTAGGGGCTGCTCAGTATTTGTTGAGTGATTAAATAAAAACACCCGAGGCTAGAGGGTCAATGGTAGTGGCAGATCTGAAGACTCCTAGTCTGTGCTCTTGCTGCCTGCTACCCCCGCTTACTCACTTTTAGTGTTTGCCCTGGATTTCTGCCTTTATGGTCCTTTGGTTTCTGCATGTCAGCGAAATAGTCACATTTGTCTGCTGCCAAACAGACGAGCATGAGGCATCATCTGTCAGCAGCCCCGACGTCCCATCTAACATTCTTGAACGATTTTCCAGGGTGAAGACCGGGAAGGGGATTTCCCTGTGCGTGCCCAGCTCCGGCCCATCTGTGCCCCCTTCGCCTGGATGCTGTTCTGTGGGCTGGAGTCAGCAAGAGAGCTATTTTTGACTAAGTGGCTACCTAACCTTACATAACCCTTGGCAATTCAGGCCAAGGTCATCTGGCTTAGTGCATGAAAGACACTTCAGAGATAGTGGTCTCTCTTCCCCAGTGCCCCTCTTGAGACCCAGAGCTGGGAGGGTAGTGCCCCAATGGTGGCTACAGGTCTCCACTGCAAAGCTCAGATCAACTGTTGTAACAACCCCAGGGAGAATTCCTCAAATATCTACTTCCCCAATACCCTTAGCCCCCCGGGTGGAATTACAAATCCAGGAAGCAGGGTGTTGGGATCCTACTTCTCTGACCCGAGTCCAGTCTTGCTTCTTCCCTGACATGAAGGTGTATGAGCTAGAGACTCGAGAGGGCCTGGGGATGGGGAAGATCTTTATCTCTCATAGGGGAGAAGTGATAAAGTCACATTTTAATCTCAACTTTGTTTTACTGGAGAAGCAGTAGAATGGCATTCAAGGTCCTTTCCAATCTCACCAGGAAGCCCTTCGCCAAAAGCCTGACATACAACAGCTGCTCCCTAAATGCTTAGGGAATGGAATTCACCACCTGCTCCCTCAGACCTGCCACACCCAACTACCTGCCAACGCCAGTCCTGCTGACTCCGAACCCTTGCACTCGCTGTTTCCTTCACCTGATAAGCCCTTCATTTCAGGCTTTACCTTCAGGGACCAGTTCAAAGCCCAAGACCACCTTTCAAGATCCCCCTAAACAGAATGCGTTACTCTTTGATCTCCATTTTCCTAGCCTGCTGCCCACACTTCTGTTTTGAGATTCTTATAACGGATTATGAACTCATTTGTTTTTTTCTGCCAGACCATGAGCTCCTCGAGGGCAGGGTCTGGCCCTTCGATGTCACTGTATCTCCGGTGCGGACGGCTGCCTGGCACTCACAGGGCTCCTCGTAAGCTTCTGCTTGTCGGATGGATGAAGGCCTGGAGACACAGAGGAGCCCTGCAGTTCACAGATCTAACAATGGCTCGCTGAAGGCCAGAGACATGACATTCCAAATGCTCAGGAAGTCAAGAACGGTTTTCTCGCCTAAAATTTCTTTTAATCTCACAAGTAATTGTTCAGTGTAGAATACACCACACAGCTGCAAGAAAGTCACCTTTAACATTTTAGAATATCTTTTCAGACTTCTTTCTCCTGTTGTATCCTCCCTTCTGCTCCACATTTTTACAGAAATGGGACCTCACTGTGCTTATTGTTTTGTTTCCCTTAACAACCGGTAGAGGATAACTGAGAGTATCGGCCCAGTTCCCTTTCCTGGGAAATCATGTTCTTCTTTGTTTAATTAAGGAGCTCCCGTGTTAGTCAAGGAGACCCTCCACCGGTCTTAGTTGATTGGTCCAGAGGCAGGTCCTGACCCCAGCTGGGCCAATCACAGTGCCTCACTGCCCTGCTCACAGTTGACTGGTTCTGACTTGGGTACTTGACCTGAAGTGGCCAATATATTCCTGGCTTGGGACTTTTGGATGAAGGGCTAAAGACAGCTTCAGGTAGACTCCTTCCTGTGTCCCACATCTTGTTTCCCACTATGAGTCTGCAGTGAGAAAGTGGATATGCAGGGAGAGGCAAACAGCAGGTGGAGAGGGAGCCTCGGAGCTGCCCGAGTCCAGATTCCAGCTGTTCTTAAGGTCTGGCCACACCGTGGTCCCTCCCAAAACGTGGTTGTCCAACTCCCCTTTGGATTCCATGGACCAACAAGTCCTCCCTGTGCCTTTTCCTTTCTGAGATGGATTTCTGTCACTTGCCACTGAACAGCTCCTACCACACATACGACATAATTCCATGTCAGTAATATACTTGCACAGCATCATTTTTAATGGTCTGGATTTCCACTTTTAACCAATCGCCTGTTGTTGGCTATCTAGATTATGTCCATTTTTTCATTGTGATGAGCAGTGCTGTAGTAGGCATCCTCATAAATTCATCTTTGCTTATCAGCATGAATCCCTTGAGGTAGAATTGCTGCAGCAAAAGGTAGTCGTATTTTTAAGGCTCTGTGACACTGCTTTTGATGCTCTGTGATGACTGCCTCTTCCAGGATCATTGGCCACACAGTTGACGCTGTCATTGACAACCTCATGAGATTACAGTATTTCAGGCTGAGCTGGCCTTAGTAGGTTTGACCCTAATTAGTCCTTTGCAAGGGATGGGGGCAGGTTTTGGCTCCAATCTGCCTGTACACTGTGTCCAAGTGTTGTGTTAAAAATGTAGGTATGGGGTCAGTCATGGTCATGAGCATTTTCAGGGATTTTGAAACACAAGGACAAGTCCTTGAGTGCACAGTGGATGCTGGGTCTCTGAGCTTGAAGGTCATCAGCTGGGTCCCCAGGGTTTATTCCAGAAGGCAAAGAAAGAACATGGCTGTGAGGACATGTTTGGCACCTGGTGCTAGGGAACAGGGCACAGTCCTCAGTCGGGGAGGTCATGGGACAAATCAGTCAACCCGCCCTGCGCTGAGCACTGGGTCAGGTTACCGGGGACAAGAAGGCAGGCTGAGTCCCCACTGCCCTGGCACTCCGTCTGGTGGCCAAGACAGATCTGAATGTGTCCCACTATAAAGAGAAGTGAGGGTCACGTCGGGCAGTGCTGGCAGCCTCGGGGAAGCAGGTCAGCAGCTCACCCTGTTCAGGGAGTGGGCACGCCTTCCTGAAAGAAATGGATTCGGCTGAGCCTTGAAGGATGTGTCCTGGTAAAGGCCAGTGAAGAGTGAACAAGTCCCCAGGCAGAGGAAACGGACATAAAAAGTCCTGGAGACAGGGAAGCACGTGGGGCATTCAATAGACGAAAAGAAAGGCCTACGTGGCTGAAACATGGAGAACCCCATAAACAGAGTGAAAGATGAGGCTGCAGAGTTGGTGGGGCCTCTTCCCAGCCAGGCCTAGTGGCTGATGCTAGGAACTCTTTCCTGAAGGTATGGGGAGCTCTGGAGGGTCCAGCGTGCGAGAGGTGTGATCACGGTCTTCAGGGAGCAGCAGGGACGGATCGAATCAAAAGGTCACAGGGCCCATGTTTCTGGCACTTGTGGCCTGTCCCAGGGTCCCAGGGATTAAGGGCTAGAGACTGATGCAGTAGACTTCTCTTCCATTCTGCTTGGGTCTCAGACCTCCTGGTTCAGCCCCACTGCAGTGAGAACTAATCCAGGGCCTCCACCAGCCTTCTCATCATGGCTGATGCCTCCCGTGGGTCAGCCCAGGCTCCCACCCCAGGGCCTGCTCTTTTGATAGAGAAATATAGCATGCTCGCATAACAGCATACAGGGAATATATCTCTACTTTATGCAGAGAGAAACAGCATTCCCCCATGTCACCCCCACCTTCCCTCCCATGTAACAGTCTTTGTCATGAAATTAAATAGAAGGAGATAATGGAACTGAAAGTGCTTTGTAAGAGGAAAAAGGGCTAGAATGGTGGCTTTTGATTTTTCTCTCTCTGAAGCAGCCAAAGTCTTTTTATCAAATGAATCTTATACTGTACATTTGTATATCCATCTGCTCCCATGATGTTGCCTTTGGAAACATCTCAAATTTTACATGTCCTAAACTAAGGCCTTGGGTTCTGCCATCGATCGTTGAATCAGTGCCTCCCCCACTTTCTCCATCTTTATTCTGACACTTCCTCCCACTAGGTGTTCATGCCAGAAGCTAGAGAGGCAGCCCGGATTTCACCACCCCTCTCCCTGCTCATAGCCACCTATTCTTCCCATGGATGCTTCTCTCCAATCCATTCTCATCTCTTCATCGCCGCGGCCACTACCCTCTGGGCCACCCATTACTCACTTGGATTCTGCAATAGCCTTACCTTGTCACACCCAGACTGTGCTGGTCCCCTTTCCAGTTAGTTCACTGCTCACACACCGGCCAGAATGCAACAGACAACAATCCTGCACACATCACAAGCGCTAAGCTTGAGGAATTCGCCTAAACTGAACACACCTGTGTAACCAACACCCGGATGAAGAAGCAGAACATCACCATCATCTCAGAAGCCTCCTAGGTACCCCCATTTCTTCCCCAGGATAACTACTACCCAGACTTCTAACCATAGATTACTTTCTCCTGTTTCTGAACTTTATGTAGATGGATTAATGCAATATGTAGTATTTTATATCTGCCTTAATTCACCCATCATTCTGTTTGTGAGGTCCATCCACATTGCTGCATATAATTATAGTTTGTTCATTTTCATTGCTGTATAGTGTTCCATTGTCTGACTATATCATTATCTACTTAGTTGAGTAATGAGAGTCATTTGAGTGGTTTATAATTTGGAGCTATTACAAAGAGTGCAGTTGTCAATATTTTTATCTTTGGGGCACATAAGTTCTACCTAGGAGTAGAATTGTTTCATTGCAGGATATGAATATGTCCACAGAGTGCTATTTTTGAAGTACAATCAGAGGCAGCATTCCCTTAAACCCTCCATGGCTTCCCCATGCCTTTAGAACTCAGTCCAAACTTAATTTCAACCTCCATGGGTCTTGCATCCTCTGGAATCCCTTGACCTCTTGCTCCCCACCTCAAACATTGCACAGGCCATGATGATCTTCTCTTCCATTCTTTTTTTTTTTTTAATATATTTTATTGATTTTTTACAGAGAAGCAGGGAGAGGGATAGAGAGTTAGAAACATTGATCAGCTGCCTCTTGCACACCTCCTACTGGGGATGTGCCTGCAACCAAGGTACATGCCCTTGACCGGAATCGAACCTGGGACCCTTGAGTCCGCAGGCCGACGCTCTATCCACTGAGCCAAACCAGTCAGGGCTTCTCTTCCATTCTTGAAGCCTGCCCACTTGATGTGCCACAGTTTCCAACAGTCTAACTCTTAACTCATTCTTTATGTCTCAGGTCAAAGAGAATATTCTCAGAAGGGCTTCTCCTAACCCCCCAATCAAAAAGAGCAATCAGCATTATTGTCTCCATTGCACAGCTCCTAATTGCACTGAACTACAATGTGAAGTTGTCTGGTTGTTAATGACTGCCTCACCCAGTGGACTGTAAGCAAGAGACTGACGCTGTCATGTTCACTGAGCAGGGACATAGCAGGTGTTCAATAAATGCCTGTGTGGTACAAAGAGTGGATAAGAGAAGAACCAAAGCCTTCAAGTCACACAGGGACAAGGGTACAAATCTCGTGTGCCTTTAGGCAAGTTACCTAAATTCTCTGGGCCTATTTCCTTCTCTGTAAAGCAGGGGTGATGATGCTGACCCCTTAGGTTTCAGGGACAGGGTAAGAATATATGTATGTGCATTGCCTACAGTGTTGGGCACATGGTAAGTGCTAATCAAGCAGTTGCTTTCTACGCACTAACTACTGAAGTCTCATCCTAATCCCAGGGTCAGGCACTGTTCTAAGTTCCCATTTCATAGGTGAAGAAATTAAGAAACTAAGGTCCAGGGAAGTTAAGTCCTTTGCCCAATAATTCTGGCTCCAGATCCTAGGCCCTGGTCCACTACAATAGCACATGAAAGGTCAGTAAGGACAGAGGCAGGAGCTGTGGTGAGCTCCTAACAGCCAACAGCCCCATTCACCCCCACCCTCTTGACATCCATTCATCCCCATGAAACTCAAAGGTTAGGAGCACAATATGAAAACCACTGGGTTACACAAACATCCGTGGTTGTTAATAACTAAGAAGGAACACAGAGATGATTACATGAAAATCTTAAACGTCTGTATAGCAGAAGACATCACAAATGGGGTCAAGTGATAAATGGGAGTGTAGGAGAAGCTATTTAAACTTCATAGAACAAAGGTTTACTATCCCTGGTATGAACATGCTCTAACAAATAAACTGGAAGAAAACATATGACCCAATGCAAAACGGGGTAAAGAATGTGAACAGTGTGCAAAAGGAAATGAAAATGGGAATCAAACATATGTGTGAGTAGGGAAATGGAAGTTAATAATGAGCCCCCATATGTCTCCTAGTATTGGGAAAACATGAAAAATATTGATAACAGTCCTGACTGATGCAGGCATAGAAAACCAACACTAACAGACCCATTGTTGGAATATTAAAAAAAAAAAAAAAGAGTCTTTTAGGATAATTTTCCCAAAATACCATGACAAAAAAAGAAATGTGTGACAGCTTCCAGACATGAAAACAATAATAGTGATACTGCTAGATAGACAAAGAGACGGACAGACAAGAATAGTCATCGCAAGATTTTTGTAGGAACAAGAACCCAGAAATACCCTGACTGCATCAATACAGTTGCTTATTACAGAGCCATTAAAACAAATGAGGTAGATGCATGTGTGCCAACTTAATATTATCTCTAAAATATATAAAATGAAAAGAGGATGTTACAGAACAATGCCTATCATTTGGTCCCATTTTCATAGAAAACAAAATAAACATATGCAAATCACCCTGAAGCCCTGTTTAAGCAAAGAAAATTGTAGGGAAATCAAATTTCTAATTACAGCGTCAAAAGAGTTAAATTGGAGGGTGTTCGTTTTGCTTCAGATGCATCTTAAAGTTTGAATTGTTGCAATGAGCAGTACTTCATTAAAAATTTAATTTAAAAGCCCTGCTCATTAATAATGACTTTATAAGTGTTGTCTGCCTGTCTACTCTTGTAAACCCTTTTCTGCTTTAACACTTACCTTGCTCCAGTTCCTACAAACAAGCTGCTGATTGGAGGGAAGGTGCGAAAGTGCTTATTGTCTTATGAATAACTTCCACTGGTTAACCTCTTGGCTTGCTCTGCTGCCCAGCTTTCCAGGGGAAAGACACCTGCTATTATTATTATTATTATAAAAATACATGTAAATTCATATCTTAATTTTAAAATACTTTGCTGCTAAAAAAAAAAAATGCTAACCACCATCTCAGCCTTTCCCAAGTCATAATCTTTTTGCTGGTGGAGCGTCTGATCTTGGTTATAGGTGGCTGCTGACTGCTCAGGTGATGGTTGCTGGCATTTGTGGTGACTGGCAAGTTCTTAAAATAAAACAGCAATTAAGTTGCTGCAAAATAAATAAATATAAGTTCTGAATATGTGACTCATGCACATGATAGAAAATTTAGAATGAATAAAAGAGTATGTAGTGGGCCCTGGCCGGCGTGCTCAGTGGTTAGAGCATCGGCCCCGCCCACAGAAGGGTTGCAGGTTCTTTCCCGACACATGGGCGCCTATGGGAGGCAACCAATTGATGTGTCTTTCTCACATCAATGTTTCTCTCTCCCTCCCCCACCACCTCCCTCCCTTCGACTCTACCTAAAAGCAATGGGAAATTATCTTGGGGTGAGGATTAAAAAAATAAAGTACTAGTGTGCAGTAAAATGTGAGACTCATTCCCTCCCTCATAGCCTAGCTACCCAGTTCTACAGCAGTTTTTTGTGTCTCCTTCCAGAGACATTCTAGGCATATACCAGCAAACACATGTCTATCCTCACCTGAAGATCAGCTTTCTTTTTTATTGGTGAGAGAGAGAGGAAGAGAGAGAGAGAGAAACATTAATTGGCTGCCTCCCACATGCACCCCAACCAGGGGTTGAACCCACAACCTAGGTGTGTGCCCTGACCAGGAATTGAGCCTACAACCTTTCCAGTGTATGGGATGATGCTCCAACCAACTGAACCACCTGGCTGGAGCTATAGAGCTATATTCTCTCTTTTTTAAAAAACATAAATGTTGTATATAATGTCTATTCACACAAACAAATATGTTCATGTGGAAGATACCTTTTGATTTCTCCCAGCCAGAACCTGATTAGTTCCAAAGTTCTAGTTCTCTCCTGCTTGAGAAGCTGAATGTCCCCAACTGAGTCAGTTCCCCATCCATCCATCCATCCACCCACTAACATGTACTTGGTGGTCACTCACTCTGCACCGGCCACCTGGCTAGCACTGGAGACAAAGAGGTGAAGGTAAGGCCTTGCCCTCACCCAGCTGAACTTCTCGTGGGGAAGAAAAAAGTTATGTAGATGAAAACAAATAATAGAAAATTAATGAGTTTCAGATGATGGGATGCGTTGAAGAAGCTCATGCTCTGTTAAAGAGGGGAGCAGGGGCGGAGGGGCAAGGAGAAGGGAGGGGGAGAGAGGGACCTATTTTAGATGGAGGAGCCAGAGAAGAGCTCCCTCAGGAGGTGGCATTTAAGCTAAAAAGTGAATGACAAGTAGGAGCAAATGTTACCAGCTTCCTGCTCTGATGACTTTCCAATGAGAGATTCCACGGCAGAGTTCCAGCAGGCCCTCGTGGGGAAGAGGGTGGGCCCTGAAGTCCTGGAGGCATGCAGTCGAGCCCCAGCTCTGCCACTGAAAGCTGGGTGAGCCTTGGACAAATTATTAAGCTCTCTGTGCCCCAGTTTCCTCCTCCGTGATATGCGGTTGTATAATATGCGGTACCACTTTCATGGGATCACAGTGAAGAGTAAACGAGTTAAGCATCGGTGGCTGCCCCGGCAAGCATTGAGAAAGGGAAAAAAAAAAGAATAATGATGGCAGGCAAAGAGTCCTCAGACAAAAAGGCAGAAGTATGATCTATTTTTTGAAAAGGCACTAATAGAAATTTTCTCCATCAAAATTAGAAATTCTTGTTGTGTGATAGAAAATGCTAAAAGAATGAACAGCCCTAGCCCGTTGGACTCAGTGGATAGAGCATCAGGGTCCTGGGTTTGATTTTGATCAAGGGCATATATCTTGGTTGCAGGCTCCTTCCTGACCCAAACCCTGTTCAGGGCTTGTGCAGGAGGCAACCAATCGATGTGTTTCTGTCACATCAATATTTCTCTCCATCTTTTCCTCTCGCTTCCACTCTCTCTGAAAATCAATGGAAAAAATATCCTCAGGTGAGGATGAGAAAAAAAGAAAAGAATGAACAGACAAATTATAGTCTGGGAGAAAATATTTGCAAATCACACATCTGACAAAAGGCTGATGATATCCAGAATATAAAAAGCAGTCTTAAGACAAACAACCCAATTAAGAAATGGACCAGACACTTCACCAAAGAAGATAGATTATAACCCTAACTGGTTTGGCTCAGTGGATAGAGCGTTGGTCTATGGACTGAAGGATCCCAGGTTCGATTCCGGTCAAGGGCATATACCTTGATTGTGGGCACAATCCCCAGTAGCAGGTGTGCAGGAGGCAGCTGATCAATGTTTCTCTCTCATCGATGTTTCTAACTCTCTATCCCTCTTCCTTCCTCTCTGTAAAAAAAAAATCAATAAAATATATTTTTAAAAAATAAGATAGATTATAGCAAAAAGACACATATAAAAAGATATTCAACAGCATTAGTCATCAAGGAAATGCAATATAAAGCCATGATGAGAATTACTACACACCTATTAGAATGGCTTAAAGACAACAAAGCGAAATTCTGACAATACCAAGTGCTGGCAAGATACAGAGAAACTGCAACCCTCATGCATTGCTGGTGGGAGTGCAGCGTGGTACAGCCACTCTAGGCGACAGCTTGGTGGTTTCTTATAAAACTAAACCTACACTTAAACACTGGAATCCCATT
The DNA here is from genome assembly GCA_004026665.1 of Murina feae. Lineage (NCBI taxonomy): Eukaryota > Metazoa > Chordata > Mammalia > Chiroptera > Vespertilionidae > Murina > Murina feae. Next base: position 26,204 of record PVJC01019476.1, read on the forward strand.
CCTAGGCAATTATCCAAGAAATGAAAACTCATATTCACACAGAAACAGATGTTTATAGCAGCTCTATTCATAATTACCCAAAGCTAGAAGCGACTCAAATGTCCTTTGAGCGGTGAACAGATAAACTGTAGTAAATCAACACTGATAGAAAGTTATCAGGGGGAAAGTAAAAGGTGCAAACTACTGATACACACAATGGGAAGGAAGCCAGTCTCAAAGGGGGCATGCTACCTGATCCCATTCATTAGACATTCTTGAAAAGACGAAGTTGCAACTACGAGAGCAGTCAGTGTGGTCAGGGGTAGGGCTGGGGGAAGGCTGGGACTGTGGAGCCGCAGCTCCCGGCGGCTGGGGGCTGAGCGAAGTTAATGGCATCCTGACTGCGGTGTGGTCACCCAAATCTACACGTATCTTAAAATCCATAGACATGTACACAAAAAGTCAGTTTTACTGCATGCTAATCTGAAAAATAAGCAAAATAAAAAATGATCGATATGTGTATTCTAGCTCAGCCACTCACTTCCAGTCCCTCCTCCCTCGTTTCCCCACATTCTCTGCAACCAGAAACTTCTTAAAGAAACACTTCTACCCCCTCCATATTTGAAGACATTATTCATTTGGCTTGGTTACTCTACATGCAAAGGTAGTACATTTTTGTTGAGGACAAAAATGAAGGGAGCGAGGGAGGGAAGGAGGAAGGGAAGAAGGGAGGGAAGGAGGGAGGAATTCAAACCTTGCAGAAATGTGTGAGGTAGAAAGCAAAAGCCCTCAGGAATCCCACCATCCAGATTCACTGCTGGGAGAAGCTTTCCACCAGAACCATTTCAAAGCAGTTCCATGCAGTTGTTTCCTCATAAGGTTCAGAGCCCATTGGGTGGGATTTATTCTGATTGATTGCTCAGGGAAACATGGAGGGCCCTGGGGAGATGACCTCGAAAGGGGAACATCCTGGACGCCAGCCCATCCTCACATCCAGTCGAAGCGTTTCACAGTTGGACAGACCCTTAGGGTGATCTAGCTCATTAAAGGTCAGCCATCCCTTCTTACCCCTCTCCACCCCCACCCTCACCCCCAAACAAGGCTCTGTATCTCCTGCAGCCTCTGCCCCACACCCCACACTCCCCTCTGTGTCCTGGCCGCCTCTTCCCATTCAGCCAGCTCTACTTGCAATCACTATTCATTCAGTCAACATTCAACAAATCACTCATGCATCTGTTCCTTCCTTCATTCCAAAATCCTTACTGAGCACCTCATATGTGCCAGGCTCTGTGCTGAGTCACAGAAACATCATGGTGGACAAGGTCCACACAGCTCCTGCCCTCCCAGAGCTTCCATTCTAGGGAGAGAGACAGCAGTGAACTACAAAATGAGTCTAACCCGTAGTTCAGTAATCACTGTACTCAAAGCCTAGAAAATGGAAAGACATGGTATGGTAAGAATAAACCTGGCCAGATCAGGCTTCCCTGAGGAAAGGGGCCAGTAAGGTGAGGCCCTGCAGGATGAGCAGGAGTTGGCTCTGGGCAGAGTAGAGGGAAGAGCATTAGAGGTGGAGGGAACAGCACATGCACAGACCCAGAGGTCAGAGTGGCTCATGTGTATTCCAACTGTGAAACGCTTCGACTGGATGTGTATGGCGAGGACTGATCAGAGCTGGGGTCACAGCCAGGGACAGGGCACAGCAACAGCTCTCGAGGGAAGTGTTTTGCCCCTGACTTTGTGACTTCCCTGCCTTTTCCCTTAAAGTCCTGCATCTGGAACAGAATGCTCCCTACAGAGGGTTCGGGATCTGGAGTCAGACTGACAGAAACCCATCAGACCGGGCTCCATCATTCACTGTGTGTGTGCAAATGGGCCCCAGCTTAATGTCCCCATGCCTCACTTCCCCAGCAGTAAATGTGTACGAAGCTATGACATGTGAGGATTTAATGGGGTGATCACATACGCTCATGTGAAGCCCTGATCACAATGCTTGGTGCTTCGGCAGAGCTCAGTGCATGGGAGCTGGTGGTGTTATTGTCACAGGCATGAGGGTGCCTGGCTCTGGAGGAGCTCTCTATGGTCAAATATGGAGTGAACACAGAGCCAGGCAGGGTCTTCCAGCCCCCGATCCCCATAGACAGAGGCCCAAGGAGTGACTTCATTGGAACGACATTCTTTGAATCTGTCAAGTATGTTTTGATTGTGGACCCACATTTGTCAATGACACAGGCTGGAGAGTAGAGGACAGAGAAGACCCAGGAAGGTCCCTTAGTTAACAGATGGGTGCTGACGGCTGTCTGTACCCCACTCCCACCACCACCTCCCGCCCTGCAGGCTGGACTCTGTTGCAAAGGATTCCCACGATGCTGTTGATAATGAGAGCCCCAAAAAGCCCTCTCTGGGCAGAGGAGTCACGGGTTCTGCCTTCCCAGAAAAGCACCTTTGCTCCAGTGGGAGCATGCCTTTGGACTGATAAAGACTGGCCCTGTCCAGTTATGGGTAGGAATATTGCAAGGGGGTGAAGCTATTTTTTGCTACATGCTCTATCTCTTGGGCAGGCACAGTGACACTGCTTGGGATCCAAATAGCCCAGCCTTAGAAGGTCATGGAGCTGAAGGCTAGAGGCCTGTTCTCAAAGGGCCAGATTGGGGATTATTTGCATCACCAATTGGGGGGTCCTATGACCTTTAGCTGTCCCTCCTTCCATCCCCTAGCTCAGTCCCAACCCACTGTCCACAGGACTCACGTTGAACTGATTTCCCCGGGCCCGGAGTCTGGTGGCAACTGTCTATTTTTAGCCTATGATTCCCCAAGAATGTGGTGGGCCACTGCGGAGCAAGGGGAGGGAGGAAGGAGGAGGGAGGAGAAAGAGAAACTTCAGGGCCTGGAGGGCCAGGGAGGCCAGGGCTCAGCTAAGCCCTTAGCTTAGCCCTGTGACAGCCTCCTGCAGGGACAGGGCCAAGTCCCCTCCCTTCTGGATCCACCCCAACTCAGGACCAGGTTGGACTCATGTCCCCAAGTTCCTGTTTTCTTTGTCCCTGAGGCCCTAGGGACTGTGGGCTTTCTATGCCTCTTTCGAGATGCCCCCATGCTCTTAATCCTTTGCGGCCGTCATACTTTACCCAAGTGAGTGAGGAACAGGACTCTTCAGCACCCTTCCTCCTGCCTCAGAACACATATCCCAGGCACATCCCCGTGGGCCTGCCCATCACCAGAGAGGACACTTAAAAATGTAGAGTCAGAAGGAAGGACCTCACTGCTTCTCCTATAGGCAAAAGGCCTGAATAATGGGAGAACCAATAAAGGGAAGTTATAAGGGCTTATAAACTTATAACACCCTGAAGTCATAGTCACTGGTTGCTAGTTCCTGTCTCTTTTCTGAGAAGTTCCCTGGAGTCCTGGTGCCTCATCTTTGCCTCTGTGATCCAGAGACAAATGCATCTACCCCTTCCTCTTCAATGCTACCTCCAGCCTTCCCTTGACCCTTCTCCCCTGGATACCCAGGCCCTGCCCCACAGCCTGCATGAGAGTCTGGCAAAAGTCTGGCCGAGCTGGCTCCAGTCCTGGCTCCCCCACATACTAGCCGTGTGACCTGGGCCTGCCTCCTGGGACAGATTGCAAAGCTCTCTTGTGGGGTTGTGCTGAGGACCAGCAAGAGTGCCTGTAAAACAGCTAGCACATAGTAGGTGCTTAATAAATGGCTGCTGTTGTTTTATTATCATGCAATAAATGGTGTAGAAAAACCAAGCTTTCTTTTTTAATATCTTCTTTCATGCTACACCTGATCATTCTTCATGGTTATAGAGTGCTTTAATCATTTATAAAGCACTTACACATCCATTAGCTCATCTGATCCCCACACAACCCCTCCAGAAGGGCTAAGTTATTTCTACGTGGTTATTATCCCCATTATACAGATAAAGCACTCACGTTCCAATAAAACATAGGTGGGCCTTCTTGTCATCGTGCCTCCAGTGCCTGACGCAGGGCCTGGCACAGAGTCAGTGCTCAAAACAAAACAAAGCAAAACCCTTTTGAAGGCAA
>PVJC01019477.1:0-30198 GCA_004026665.1 Murina feae
TCTAAAGAGTGTATGGGCAGAAATTCTAGACTAACCTTATAATAAACTGGACTCACCCAAAACCCAGTTTAGTGCTGGGAAGCATTATAGAAAATTCCATTGCACATTGATTTTGGAAAACATTTCTTTCCAACAGTTTTCAGAAAAATAAGATCTATATAGGGTGGGGCAAATGTAGTTAACAGTTGTGAGTATGTGAAACACAGAGTTTATTCTTGTATTATTTAATAATTATTGTGTTATTTTACATAGGAACTCTATATACATGTATGTCTTTAAGCTATTCTGAAATTTCATGCCACAATGGCCCAGTTCAATACAGTTCCATAAATATTTGTGTTTATTTACCTTGTCATGATACCACAGTGTAGACAATGAAGACCCCCATACACAGATGCTCCTGTTTCAGCTTCTCTGCCAAGTTTTACATTATTGGACAGTGACCTCCCAGGTAATAATATTAAAAGACAACTTTTATTTCTATTCAACAACAAAGGAAATGACAATACCCATTGCACACACATGTTACAGTGTACAGTGCCATGCCAAGCTACACTGAAGCTGGGAGAAGAAAAGAATCAGAATTATCAGTCCTGTTCTTTAAAAATTCTGTATCATTGATTTTGATTTTGAAAATACTGCATTAAATATTACCTTCATGACTGAGCGTTTGGGGAACCCCTCACTCATCTCTCCTTGACCCTGGTCCTGTTGTCATAATAGCCAGCGTTTTTGTGTCAGGCCCTGTGCAAAATGCTTTACCTGCAGTATTTTATTTCTTTATTGCAACAATCTATGAGTAAAACTGAGGCTTGTTCAAGATCCCAAAGCTGGTAAGTGCCAGAGCTTGAATTTGAATCTGGGCACTCTGATGCCACAGCCTGTGCTCTAATCAGCGACCACATGAAACTGAAATTCACTCACAAACCTCAATATGTAGAATGTGTGGCATAGTGAGACCTAAATAAATGTTGTTTCCTTTTCCCTTTCCTTCCCGAAGGATAGCATATGTCAAAGAATATGAATAGAAACATATTTAAAAATTATTTTGATACAGCAAGCTAATTTTAACATGCTATCTGATTTCTAAACCTTTATCTCGGGTCTAGACAAACAAAAGAGTGAGGATTTATTGTAATATTCCAAATGAATCTGATGAAAGAATCTTTATTTTGAAATATACAGAGCTAAAACTGTTTTGGGATTTGAGCATCTCCTTAAATAGTGAAACTAAAGCAAATTCTTTATTAGTGCATGCTTGCCAGCCAAAGGTATATAGAGCGAGAATATATATATATATATATATATATATATATATATATATATATATATATCTCCAACCTAATTAATAGACAATACATATCCTGCACTTAAAATAAATTAACATTATGCAGTTGCTCTTACATGATAGGAAGAATTTGTTTCCCCTCCAGCATTTGAATACATTCACTATTTTCATGCACATATAACAGACTTCCCAAGGCGATGTGAAGGGGTTGTAGGATTTTTCTCTCAGGACCTGGAGCCCCACATTGTCATTTCGTAGGTTATCGTTACTACATACTCAAGAAATAGCTTTCTCTTCCCCGTATAAATCATAAATTCAACACATTTTTTTCCTTAGAAGGATCCATGCTGTAAAGTTGCTGGAAACCATTGGTATGTGCTTAGGCAAGTCACCTAACCTCTCTTTGACTCCGTTTTATCTGTAAAAATGAGGCTAATGTAGCATCTACCTCACTGGGTTCTAATAAAGATCAAAAGCACCAGTTCATGTAAAAAGCTTAGGATACTTTTTTAAGTTACTATTTCAATGTCATTTATTATCTAATATCATATAAATTTTATTACTTTTTCCTAAAACGCAAAATTAATATTGGCTCAACTATCTTACTAGTCCTTATGGAACAAAATTACGTAATTAATCTGGTTGACTCATTCCTCACACAATTACTGATGTTGCTTATCTTGGAACAATTCTAAGTATCCTTCTGGTGTCAGCCACACCCCACAACCATCTCTTTCCTTTGCGTGTAGCTATCAATGTCCTAGGCAATGTCCTAGGCAATCCAGCTCCTAATATCCTGGATCATTTTTGGCTTCACCTAACACAAATGACAAGGTCTCTCCTCTCTAAGAACAATGAGTGAGATTGTCACAGGTTGGCTGCCTTATTTATCTGAATCCTTCCAGCCCCACCTATATGATTCAACCAAATAAGTATTCACCAGGCCCTTAACAGGGGAAAGGCTTACGTATTTCGTGCTCTGGGAGAGGTAGAAATGACATCACTGGCCCATCCTTCTTCCTCCCACTGCCAATTGAAGTCATTCTTCTCACAATGAACATCTCTTATTTTGAGACAGCAAGCTTATTTTGCAGCCAGCAACGCCAAGAATCAATGACTACCACCCTCTCCACCATCACCAGACAATGAGCTGGCCGTTGCTGTTACTTGTTTAGTTTATTGTCATGAACTATAAAGTAAAATGTCAAAGCATCGCCAGAATAAAGAATACCTCCACTTCCCTAGCCCCAGTACACCTGACCTGGGTTCTCCCTAAGATTCTTTCCTCCACCCGTCTACCCTGATCTCAGCATCAGGAGTGGATGTTGGCCCTGCTCCTGATGAGTATCTCTGCCGTCTTTTACATCAGAAGTTAGGGAGTACTTTCTCCCAAATCTAGACAGAACGGCGAGCAACCGATTAATAGTCTTTCAACTACTTTATTTTATACATGGAAATACACTTTAAAAGTCAGAACATCTTTTTTGGAGAGGTCTCAGTGATAAATATAAAATTATTGCTAATTCATATTAAGTTTAAAACCTTAACATAATCAATTAGACATTTATTTTTCCGAGGAAGAGCCCTAGCTGGTTTTGCTCAGTGGATAGAGCATCGGCCTGCGGACTGAGGATCCCAGGTTTGATTCTGGTCAAGGGCACATGCCCAGGTTGTGGGCTCAATTTCCAGTAGGGGGCATGCAGGAGGCAGCCAATCAATGATTCTCTCTCATCATGGATGTTCCCCCCCCCCTTTTTCTTTCTCTCTCCCTCTCCTTTCCTCTCTCCCTCTCCTTTCCTCTCTGAAAGCAATAAAATAATATTTTCCAAAGGGAAAAAATAATAATGGTATTAGTAGAAAAATTTCCATAAAAATCTATCAGCTTTTATGGAGTTTAAAGAGAGAAAATTATAAATAAAGCTTTTTAAAAAATCTTCAACATAAACATTTCTTCTGAGCAATATTGAAGGGCAGGACAACTAATAAAATGTCCCATACTAAGCCCCCTAAAGTTGCAGAAATAACACCCAAAAATGAGTATAACTCATTTTAATTGAGGAATCATGCATATCTAGATTGAACAGAACCACCAAGCACCTGGCATAGTAAATTTTTGAAAAGAGACCCATACCAAAGCAAGTCATTTTAAAATTTCAGAACACTAAAGATAAAGAGCAGATCCTAAAATTTCCCCCAAAAATGTACACACACTTGGAATGATTATAAAGTCAGTGTTTATTAACACATTTTTTTGCGGGAAACGAGTAAAATCAGATCCACCAGGGAGACTGTCAATGGACATGAGGAAACATACATTGGACCCTCTAGTTGGAACCGGCAAAAATAAAAATGTTTTACATCGTTGTCGTGTGTGTGCCATTCATAAACTACGCAGTGAAACATGGTACATGTGCAAGTTTTGTAATGTACCCCTGCACAAAGGAAAGTGTTTCGAACGCTACCACACAGTGAAGCACGCGATTTGGCGGGAAAATGCCTGATTACAAAGTGTTAACATACAGCTCATTCTCAAAATTAAGTGAGTTATCAGCTATTCAAGTGTCTATGCAATTTTGGGACACCCTATATATCACATACAAAGAGGTAGGAGTCAGAATGATGTCAGATTTCTCAATAGTCACACTGGAAGAAATATCAGTACATTTAAAATTCTGAGAGAAACTTATTTCAGTTCCAAAACTCCACACCCCGTTAAACTACCCATTAACTCTGAGGGGAAAATAAGGGCATTTTCATATATGCTAATTCCAAAAAAAATATTCCCAGTATGTACCCTTTTGAGGAATTTACTGCAAAATGTAAACCCTATGATAATATTAACCAAAAAGAAATAACCACGGGTCGAGAAGAGAAACCAAGATGGCAGCATAGGCAAATACCTGAAATTGCTGCCTCACACAACCACTTCAAAACTACAACAAAGAGAAAGGGCAGACACCACCCAGAACACAGGAAGGCTGGCTGAGTGGAAATTCTACAACTAGAAGTTAAGGGAGAAGCACACTGAGATTCAGAGGAGGTACGGAAGTGCGGAGGTACGGAGGCGTGTGCAGAAAAGGCTTGCGGAGAGGGCTGGCGAATGAGAACACAGTTCTCTTTTTCAATCTGGAGGGAGTCACAAGCTCCCAGCAGCTCTGAACTCCAATTCCAGGTGAGTTTCTAGGGATCCAGACTCATAAGGGGAGAGGCTGGACTATCTGGCACTGGGAGAAAATCCAGAGTAGCTTTCTCTAGGTGGTGTTTGCAGCAATTACCTCGGGACACTGAGACCTGGTGCCTCCTAAGGCAGGGCTGAGAAGCAGCCATAGCTGTTTGCTCTGCCCTGTTGATGTCCTGAGACCCTGCCCCACCCAAGCTGCCTGCAGAGGCTTTTGCAAATAAAAGGCTGGGTAGCCTCAGGCAAAGGCTAAATTAGCATCTCCTTAGAGATCCAAGAGCTAGTGTACCCAGTGGTCAGAGTGGCACCATCCAGATTACAACTCCTCAGGTCCATAATGGAAACACTCAGGGGGCAGACACAGTGAGCACCAAAGTCCCACTGAAGCAAGTCTTGCCCCATAAGGGTGTCTCCAGCACAGAAGTTCTCCCACTGTAGACACAGCTTATTCTCACAGCCAATTGGCCTGGAGGTCAATTCCTCCCAGTGATACCAACAACCATCAAGGCTTAGCTACAACGAGACTGTGCACAAAGCCTACAAAGGGGTGCACCAAGAATGTCGACCTCAGGTAATTGGGGAGGCTGAGCCACTGGGCCCTATAGGACACCTAGCACAGAAAGCTACTCTATCAACGCAGGGAAACAGCCAAAATGCAGAGACAAAGAAACAGGTCACAAATGACAGAAATGGAAGAAAGCAAACAACTGGATATAGAGTTCAAAACCATGGTTATAAGGTTTTTCAAGAATTTTCTAGAAACTGCCAACAAACTTAGTGAGACCCATGAGGATATGAAAAAGGACCTGTTAGAAATTAAGCATACACTGACTGAAATTAAGAATAATATACAGAGATCCAACAGCAGATGAGAGGATTGCAAGAATCAAGTCAAAGATTTGAAATATGAAGAAGCAAAAAACACCCAACCAGAAAAGCAAAAGGAAAAAAGAATCCAAAAATATGAAGATAGTATAAGGAGCCTCTGGGACAACTTCAAGCGTACCAACATCAGAATTATAGGGGTGCCAGAAGAGAGCAAGATATTGAAAACCTATTTGAAGAAATAATGACAGAAAACTTCCCCTACCTGGTGAAAGAAATAGACTTACAAGTCCAGGAAGCACAGAGAATCCCAAACAAAAGGAATCCAAAAAGGACCACACCAAGACACATCATAATTAAAATGCCAAGTGCAAAAGACAATGAGAGAATCTTAAAAGCAACAAGAGAAAAGCAGTTAGTTACCTACAAGGGAGCACCCATACGACTGTCAGCTGATTTCTCAACAGAAACTTCGCAGGTCAGAAGAGAGTGGCAAGAAATATTCAAAGTGATGAATAGCAAGAACCTACAACCAAGATTACTTTACCCAGCAAAGCTATCATTCAGAATTGAAGGTCAGATAAAGAGCTTCACAGACAAGAAAAAGCTAAAGGAGTTCATCACCACCAAACCAGTATTATATGAAATGCTGAAAGGCATCCTTTGAGAAGAAGAAAAAGTAAAGATAAAAATTATGAACAACAAATACATGTCTATCGACAAGTGAATCTAAAAACCAGGTGACTAAAAAATCTGAAGAACAGAATAAACTGGTGAACAGAATAGAATTAGGGGCATAGAAAGGGAGTAGACTGATAATTCTCAGGGGGAAAGGGGTATTGGAGGTGTGGGAAGAGATTGGACAAAAATTGTACACCTATGGATGAGGACGGGGGGGAGTTAAGGGCAGAGGGTAGGGTGGGAACCGAGAGGAGGGGAGCTATGGGGGGGAGAGGGAAGAGGAACAATTGCAATAATCTGAACAATAAAGATTTTCTTAAAAAAAAGAAAGAAATAACCCCGGGTCCAGAAAGTGAAAGATCCACTCCAAGGCAATAGCAAAGGGCATTCTTAGGAATCTGATCAAAGGACCCCCAGGACTGATGGCAACGGGTCTCATGGAGAGTAGCCAGAGGAGATGGACACAAGAAGAGCGCCACAGGAGGCTGTCCCAAGAACGTGAGAAAGAGAGAAGGAGAAACGGATTACCCATCTGTCTGACCACAGTGAGGGAAATTATAGTTTATTCAGAAAGTTTGTAGATGAATTGGGGAAAGGCACAAAAGAACGAAGCAATGGCCAAAAGAGGCAATTATTCATGCCAAGAGTAAAAAAAACAGTTGTACAATCATACTTGGCTCAGCTGTGAACAACAGACATTATGTAAACATTATTAGTTTAACCAAAAAGTGTTATGTCACTATATTGAGAAGACTGGGGAGAAGATGTGTATGTGTCAGAAGGCAGACAGAAGCATTGAGCAAGTTGAATGAATCCTCGTGCTCCCAGGTGAAGCCACTAGACGAAGTCTAACAGCAAGAGACCGAGGAACATCAGTACCAGCACATTGGACTTTACAAAATAACATGCAAAAAGTTAAAAAAAAAAAACACCTAGAGTTATGAGGGGGGGTAAACCATACAGTAGTTTTTAAGTACATGTACCTATTATTTTGAAAATCCTCAGGTTATTTATTTAAGAGTCTTATTACTGCTTTTCCTCCTAGAACATACATATTTCTGTATTTCTATTTTGGGCACATTCAAAATGTGTGGTTAGCAAACCACAATTCCTCCATTTGAGAATGGCATTATGAAATCTTTTTGTAGAGAATTTAAGACACTGTCAAACTACAGGGAAAGCCAGGGAGGGTTGGAGATGGGGGGTTAAGAGATCAACTGAAGGACTTGTATGCATGCATATAAACATAACCAATGGACACAAGACACTGGGGGGTAGGGGAGGCCGGGGGAAGGTCAAGGAAAAAAAAAGGAGACATATGTAATACTCTTTGTAATACTTTAAGCAATAAAACAAAAATTTTTTTTTAAAAAAACTGATTTTGTTCAAGAGAAAGTAAAAGGATTGACTGCAAAGTAATTGTTCCAAATATATTTTTTTAATTGATGAAAGTTTAATACATTAAAGCCAGATAGTTATCACTTATATTGCATTTGCCATTTCTGAACAATACAAAGTAGAGGCAAATAGTGACACTTCATAAAAATGTTCATTCCCCATTCCCTTCCCTAAGACCCAGCCTCCCTTGAATACTCCCGCCCACCCCCTACAGAACTTTGTCCTGAATAAAACACTTAAATACATCATAAATAGTAAATTATGAAAAAAAAAACAGCAAGAACTCTTTCTTTCCTTCTTGTAAAAAAGAACATGGCAGCAAAGACAGGCAGCCAGAATCTGGCTGAGGGTGTCTAATATAGACGGTTACTCGGGATGTGGGCTAACCTACCATCAAGGTGGGGTGGGGTGAAGAGGGTAGTCTGGGAATTCAGGAATCTGCCTGAGATGCCAGGCCCCTTCTCCTCACAGGAGTAGGAGGACCAGATGGAGAACTACAGCTCTTGGAGATGGGAAGGAGAGGGATTATACAGCCCCCATTCCCAACTTTTCTGCATGAAGAGAGGGGCAGGCCACATGGCACAGCAGTGGCCTCACCAAGGCAAGAATCTGTTGGCTCCCACGAGTTTGAGATATTCTCTAGCTTCATAGATATGGGCTGATTTGAACAGACACAGGTGACCCTCTCTCCACCTCAGCCCCACAAACAGCATAACACTGTTAGAAAAGGTGGGAAGAATAAGGAAAAAAAATCTCCTTTGGAGAAGGATCTAAAATTCATTTGATGTCTTCATATTTAGAGGGAAAAAATCAGAATACATTTCAAATTACAGAACAGTAATAATCATTATGTCCTGGCAGGGAGTAGGATCATGCCTAAGAAGAGCCCTGATCTAGCCCACGACTGCCCCACTGTTTTAACAAAAGGCGTAAAGATTACCCCAGGTCCCACTCTCTCCATTCCTTTAGCCTTAAGAAATTCATCAAGAGAGGAGTTAAAGAGGAGCTGCTCCAGGCAGAGCAATCACCTCTTCTGTTTCTCAAACACCAAGGCTCTCCAGAAGGAACCCTATGAATAGGCATCTCTCCAACACTTCTGGAGTTTTGATCTGAACTGTCTGGCTTAAAATTGTGTGCTGTGCATTATTTTTTCTTTTCCTTTTTAAGGAAAAAAGAAGGTTGGAAGGTGGTTAAACATTTTCACTCCCCCAAAAACCTTTATAAAGCTTCCTGGGGTCTCCTTTCAGAGAGAAAGAGCTATGGTAGGGATAATGTGCCAGCCAGTCTGTCCTGAGGAAATTGAGAGTCCAGCTCCTAATGAAAGGTAGATGAGAAGGAAGAAACCACCAAGTCCAGCAGCCCCACTTGAAGCAGGAAGAATGGGTGTTTGAAAACAATTCAATTGTAGAAGCCCAAGTAGGCCAGCTAAAAACTCATGCTACCCAACTCGGGAGTAGAGAGGAAGCTGGTTCCTCAATTGTCCAAGGCGATAATGCCCATTCATGAGGAAGGGGAAGGAGAAGTTCTTCAGAAAGGAGTTGGAGAGCTACCCTAGCCTCCATTATACTCCTTTTTTGATGACCAAGAAGAAAACTCAGCATTACTGGGGCAATGGCTGACATCTTGAGATCAGAGAGAATCTGGTTCCAGGTTGTCTGAGGTTTTCTGCTCAGTGGGTAAACTCTGACTCTTCAATTTCAAGCTTTTCCAAGAGTGTTGAAAGGGGACCTTCTTGAACACCGCGTTGCACATGAAGCGCTGGAACCGATCAGCATAGAAGCCTGGGCGATGCACCGAGATGGTGTCCCCATCATGTACCAGTGCTTTCCAAGAGTGCTCCAACTTCTTAACAAACCTGTAAGACTGCAGAATGTTGATGATTCCGATATAAAGCAGCAGCCTTTCCCCTTTATAATTCCGGGCAGGGATGCCACCCATATGGTCTTCAGTCTCCATGGTGCTGCCTAGCCGAGCCTCGCCCTGAATAGAGTCCATGGCTGTGGAATAGAGAGCCTTTTGGGAAGCTGGTTTGCGTGTATCAACTGAGTATAGTGTTTCATGGCCCGAGGGTTCTCGTTGTGCGTGATCTATGTTATGAATTGACATCAGGAGGCTATAGTCCATTATCTTGAAACTCTGCAGCACCAAACAGTCACGCTGCAGGGTCTTACAGAGAGCGTTGTACATATCAGCCTCCAAAAAGAGACCATCAGGGATGTCTTGTAAGAAGTCCAGGTCTTTAAGGGTGGGGAGAGGTTTCTCTCGCTCTTTTTGCGAAGCCCGCCGTTTGTAGGTTGAGCCCTTGAGGTCGTATTTGATATGCATCTTGACAGACCCTGGTAAGAGGTTATTCAGTGCCACAATTCGAATATTCTTACCACCTGCCTGCACACAGTACAGTCCATAGAATTTAGGCAGCAAAGTCCGAGGGTTCTGGTTGAGGTTCATGTAGTATCCTGGAAGCAGCTTCTGCAGAAACTCCACCTCTTTACGCTGGACTGTTTTAATGATGAATTCGTCATCACTGGACACGAAGAAGAGGGAACCACTAGCCCCAGAGTTGCAGAGTTCAATCAGCGGCTCACTGCAGAGGGAATACAAGTAATCAACAGACCGGATACCAAATAATTCTCGAAAGTAGCGGAAAGCAACAGGTGCGTAGGTCTTGAACCGAAAGTCATTGTAGTGATGAGCAGGGGTCAGGCTGCTCCCTTCCCTGGGGAAGAAGATGCTCTCCACCACGTAAAAGTCTTGCATGAGCACATCCCGCTCTGGTTTGGCATTCAGGCTCTCCACAGTGTGAGTAATGCCTAACTGAATGGCACCTTTCAAGGCTGATGAGGTTGTCTTTTTATACGTTGTCTCTCCTGAGGAATCAACCGCCCTGTGGCCTCTTTGCTTGATGGACATGCCAGGGGCATAAGGCGCCTCAGATGCCATGGCTCTCCTGCTTCCAGAAGCTGAGGACGAGGTGCAGGAAGAACCCCCGCAATCCACAGAGGAAAACCCGAACGCCGACGGCCCAGAGGCCGACGCCATCTTGGCAGTCTCCTCCCCTCAGCGGCCTCACTGCCTTTGAATACGGCTCTTCCTCTTCTCCGAGTCCAATCTTCCCGTCTCTTCCCAAAAACTGCGTTCCGACGGCCACCTTCCACGCCCTCCGAGGCCTTCCTCAGACACGGCGGGCAGGCTCCGGGCCCACCTCAGGGCCGCAGCACTTGGCCGGCGTGGGGACCGTCCCCGCCTCGTGTCCTCCCTGCAACCGGAACCACTCTCTGCCCGGCGCTGTCTTCCCTCTAGCTGGGAACAGGCTGCCGTGGGCTGCCGCTGCCAGACCACGCCCACAGCCGGAAGGGGGCGCCCTGGCCACGCCCACAGCCGGAAGGGGGCGCCCCGGCCACGCCCACAGCCGGAAGGGGGCGTGGGAAGTGCCGGCGGAGCGAGCGCCCCGCCCCCTGCGCCTAACCGCAGCCTGTTTACAACCAACCCCACCGTTCCACTCCCGGCAGCCAGCGAAATCCCCATGAATCTGCATATATAAAAGCCTAGTGACTGGAATGCTGGGATGACTTGAAGGACTGGTTGCTTTGATGTGCACTGTGGTCCCAACCCCCCCATGGGGGGCGGGGTTGGCTGGCCAACAGCTTGAGGCACCTCCCTCCAGCTGGCCCGGCGCCCGATCGCCCCCTACACCCATCAGAGGCAGAGATAGAGGCCAACCTCCTACAGCCCCTCTCCACATTCAGGGCTGGCCAGCTGGACCCCAACCATGCACACATTTGTGCACTGGGCGCCTAGTATTTTAATAACTTTCTGACCAAAGTAAAAAATAAATCAGTATATAGCCCTGGCCTAGTAGTGCAGTTGGTTAGAGCATCTTTCTAATAAACCAAGGTTGCAGGTTTGATCCCCAGTCAGGGCACAAGACTCAACCAATGAATGCATTAACAGCAAATCTCTCTCTCTCTCAATAAATATATTTTCTTAAGTCAGTAAATGGCTTTTTCTGTCAGTTTTAGCTCGTTAAAAATAGAAAGTGTGCCCTAGTCAATGTGGCTCAGTGGATAGAGCTTCAGCCTGTGGGCTGAAGGGCTCTAGGTTCAATTCCAGTCAAGGGCACATGCCCAGTTGTGGACTCGATGCCCAGTAGGGGAGGAGGGACACACAGAAGGCAGCAGATCAATGATTCTCTCTCATCATTCTCTCTTCCTCTCTTAAATCAATTACACACACACACACACACACACTAGGGTCCCAGTGCACAAAAATTTGTGCCCTCTCACAGTCTGGGACCCCTCAGGGTATGTCCACCTGCTGGTGTGCCTGGCCAGCCTGGGTGAGGGGCTGATGGCTGTTTGCAGGCCAAGCTCCCCCAGTGGAGACCCTCACCTCATGGGGGTGTGGCCAGCCTGGGTGAGGGACTGAGGGCAGTTTTCAGGCTGCCCACAGCTCCCATTGACCCAACGTCCCAGCGAGGCTGGCTGGAATCAGGTTTCTGAGGTTTATTTATCTTCTATAATTGAAACTTTGTTGCCTTGGGCAGAGGCCCGGCCAGCCTAGGCAGGCAGTTTCAACTCCATCACTGGTCCAATGGAAGCCTCCTGTTTGCTCTAGCTCCGTGGCTGCTGGCTGCCATCTTGGCTGGGTTAATTTGCATACAGTCGCTCTGATTGGCTGGTCGGTGTGGCCTGGATGGTGGGCGTGGCTTGTGTGTCTAGGAATGATGGTTATTTTGCATGTTACTCTTTTATTATATTTCATATAGATAGATAGATAGATAGATAGATAGATAGATAGATAGATAGATAGATACTTTTTTTTCAAATAGAAAGTGTGCCCTAGGTGGTTTGGCTCAGTGGATAGAGCGTCAGCCCACAGACTGAAGAGTCCCAGGTTGAATTCCGGTCAAGGGCATGTACCTTGGTTGCAGGCTCAATCTAAGGCCCCAGGTTGGGTGAATGCAGAAGGCAACCAATCCATGTATCTCTCGATATTTCTTTCTCTCTTTCTCTCTCCCTCTCTCTTCCACTCTCTCTAAAAAAAAATCTATGTAAAAATATCTTCAGGTAAGGATTAACAACAACGACAAAAAGTGTATTACTACAAAAATATTTTCCAGATATATAGCATATTAAAGTGTGAAGTGTGTGTGTAACTATAGTAACATTTTAGAGCAAGTAAAAAGGAAAAAACTTTCATGTTAGTTACTTTTTTAATAAACATTATTGAATAAGGAAAAACTATCCAGTTTCCCCCTCCACTTGTTTTTTTTTTTTTACCCTGTGAGTCTTTCCTTTTTTACTCACAAGGAACACTTACTTCTGATACTTCTGATACTTCCCATCACCCAATATGTGGAAGTTTTTCCCCACATAAGCAATTCCTCCATGACACCAGCTGGGTGTTGTACATTTTAACCCACCTCTGACATTACCTACCTGGAGATAGTGTCAGCTCCCACAGGTTAAGCTCAGTCCCACAAGATTGGTCCCACCTCACTTCAGATTCCAATCACAAGTCCAGGTTGTCCCCTATGTTTCTGGCCAATCCACCACATAAATCAGAGTTTCCATGACCCCCTCCTAGGGTTTGATTAACTTCCTACAGCAGCTCACAGAACTCAAGAAAACAGTTTACTTATGTTTATTGGTTTATTATAAAAAGGATATGTTAAGAGACACAGATGAGCACCCAGGTGGAAGATCTGGCTTGTGGCAAGGTGCACAGAGGTCTATGTCCTCTTCACGGGCACTGCTGTCCAACACCTCCATTTGTTCACCAACCTGAAGCTCTCTGAACCCTGTCCTTTTGGGGGGGGGGGTTCTGGAAGCTTCATCACATAGCCATGAGCGACCATTAACTCCATTTTCAAACCCCCTCCCTTCTCAAGGGAATGGGGGTTGGGGCTGAAAATCCCAAGCTTCCAATCATGGTTTGGTCTTCCCTATGACCAGCCTGCATGCAAGACCCCACCCAGAGTCACCCCGTTAGAATAAAAGACACCTCTATCACCTAGGAAATCACAAGGGTTTCAGGAGCTCTGTGTTAGGAACAGAGATCAAAATCCAAATACATTAAAGCAAAAGCTGCCCCTAACGTTTTTATTGCTTCAGAAATAACAAGGGTTTTAGGAGCTCTGTGCCAGGAACCAAAGGCAGAGACCAATATATATTTTCTATTATCTCACAATTATGAATAATAAAAGCCAGGTGACCCATTTACATAAAATATATATTACATGAATAATCATGTGTAAAAAAAAAGAACTCCAGGATTTATAGTAAAAAGACCTGGGTTCAAATTTTGTATTCATCATTTACTAACTGGATGGTTTGGGGCAAGTTATTTTTTGAGCCTTAATTCCCTCATCTGCTGAGCACCTAAACTGTGGCAGGCACTGTTCTAGGCATGAAGGGTACCATTGTTAGTGTGGCCTATGCACTCATGGAGCTTATATCTTAAGAGATAATAAATAAGCAAGCAAAACATTTTTAGATAGTGATGGGGATCATGGAGAAAACAAAAGAAGCCATATGATAGTGACTGGTATGGAGCTTGGTGACTAGTTTAGAAAGGATGGTTAGCATGGACTTCTTCAGGAAGGTGATATTTGACTGACACATGAATGATCTCAAGTCAGCTATGTAGCCCAGCCAGGTGTGGCTCAGCAGTTGAGCGTCAACCCAGAAACCAAGAGGTCACAAGTTTGATTCCGGGTCAGGGCATATGCCTGGTTGCAGGCTCGATCCCCAGTGTGGGGTGTGCAGGAGGCAGCCGTTCAATGATTCTCTCTCATCTTTGATGTTTCTATCTCTCTCTCCCTCTCCCTTCCTCTCTGAAATCAATAAAAATATATTTTAAATCAGCTATTTAAAAATCTAAGAGAGCCCAGCCAGCATGGCTCAGTGATTGAGTGTCGATCTATAAACCAGGAGGTCACAATTCGATTCCCGGTCAGGGCACATGCCTGGGTTTCAGGTTCGATCCTCAGAGTAGGGTGTGCAGGAGGCAGCCGATCAGTGATTCTCTCTTATCATTGATGTTTCTATCTCTCTCTCCCTTGCCCTTCCTCTCTGACATCAATAAAAATATATAATTTTTTAAAATCTAGGTGAAATGAATTATAGGCAGAAGGAAGAGCCAGGAAAGAAGGGGCTTGGCATATGTGGGAACTAGAAAGAAGGCTTAGAAGGAGAGGGAGAGTAGTGAACTAGTTGAACTTAGAGGGCAGTTGTATGTAGGAGCTTGAAAGCCACAAAAAAGCGTTTCAGTTTTATTTGAGATAAGAACCAAAGGACCGTTTTAAGCAGGGGAGTCACCTGATCTGATTTCCTCTGGTGGCAGTTTTCAAAATGAATGAGTAGTAAGAACAAGCAGACAAACCAGATGTAAGGCTATTGTAGTAGTGAGGGATGATGATGGTTTGGATTACAGTGGTTAGAGGGGAGATGGGGATACATCGAAGTTAACTGATTTCTGATATAATGTAAAGGTAGAGTTAGTTAAGCCAACTTGTCACAAATGAATTAGGGATGGAGGAAACAGAAATCACGGTGGTGGTTGTTATTGTTGTTTTAATCTGAGCAGCTGGGTAAACTACGATGCCATTTATGAGATGGAGAACTCTGTGGAAAGAGCAAGTGTAGGGGCTCAAATCAAGAACTCAGACGTGTTAACTATGAAATGCCTATTAAACCTTAAGAAGAAATATCAAGGTGGCAGCTAAAACTATGCGTGTAAAATTTGGGGGGAGTCTGAGCAGATGTCATGTCACAGCGTGAGCTATACAGAAGGAGCACTGGGAGCCATGAGACTAGATGAGGTCACCAGGGGAATACGTGTGGATGGGGAATGGCCTGGGCCCCAGAACTAAGCCCTGGGCGGAGGAAGGGGAACCAGGTGCCTAGAATAAGAACCAAGAACCATGGAATGAGAGTGAGAAGGAGGAGCCTGTGTAGTTGAAAGAACCGGGAGAGGATAATGACAGAAGGCAAAAGAAGAGTTTCAAGAAGTGTGGACCCAATGACCAACTGAGTCAAGGCTGATGAAAAGTTTCACAAAGTAAGGCCTAAAAAATAAGTGATGGATTTGATGACATGGAGGTCATTTGTGACCTTTAGGAGGGCTGTTTCAGAGGAGGGGTGAGGACGCGATCTCTATTGGAGCAGGTTGGGGGGGAAGGGAGATGAATGAAGAAGCAGTGAGCACAGTGTAGTGAAGGGGAGCAGATAAATAGGAAGGCAGCCAGAACGGTGTGATGTGGAATCAAGAGAGGTTTTGATGTTTGTTTTTAAAATGGACATTAGAGCAGGTTTCTTTTTTTGCCGGTATTGATCCACTAGAGCAACGGTTCTCAACCTGTGGGTCACGACCCCTTTTGGGGGTTGAACGACCCTTTCACAGGGGTCGCCTAAATACATCCTGCATAGCAGGTATTTACATTACAATTCATAACAGTAGCAAAATTACAGTTATGAAGTAGCAATGAAAATAATTTTATGGTTGGGGGTCACCACAACATGAGGAACTGTATTAAAGGGTCGCGGCATTAGGAAGGTTGAGAACCACTATACTAGAGGAAGAAAAATCAGTTATGCAAGAGAAAAAAGGTAACAGTTATAAATCACGATTTTAAAAGTTCTAGGATGACTTCTGGTATTTTGTTAGCTTCTGATTCCTTGTTTCCATGTTTCCAATCTTGATTGTACATGTAGCCAATATTTGCTTGCTGAGAGTTTAACAAAATGCATGTGTGGCACAGATAACAAGTATGTGTCCACATGAAGCATTATTTTGCTGTGATTAAGAGATCAGGTCCTGAGGTCCGACTGCCTTAGATTAAGCCTCAGCTCTGACGCTTCATGCTTCATAGCGATTAATTGAACTCTCAGTGCTTCAGTGTTCTTTTCTGTCAAAAGTTAATAATAGTTCTTATTTCATTAGCTTGTTCTGAGGCTTAAATAGGAAAATATATGTAAAATGTCTGGCATATAGTAGAATAATATTTCATGAATAATAACTGGTACTATCATTATTTTCATTACTATATAGGCAAAACAAAGATAAAAAGTATTCATGTCATTAAGAGATTTACAATTGTTAGAGTCAATAAATTGCCTAGTGAATCCAATAAGTGGCAGAAATTTCTTCTGAATCACCCAAGTAATCTTTGCTTTCATTCTGTTTTCAGAAGGTATGCATTAAGTGTGTGTTTTTTAGAACTAGATAGAGGCGGTGGTTATACAACATTGTGACTTTACTAGATGCCACTGAACTGCACACTTTTAAAGAGTTGATTTTATTTTATGTAAGTCTTATGCAAATTTTTAAAGTGCATTAACACCTACTATGTGCCTCTGCCTTATTTTGTTTATGAAGGTATGGCCACAATGAACTTTCTTTTACTTTCCTTGTCAAGAACATCAGATTAAAGCAGAGATGAAAGAGAGATGATAGACAGATAGATATATAGATGATAGATAATCCTATCTAAAAAAGAGTAATATGCAAATTAAGCATCACTCCATAACAAAGATGGCTGCCCCCATGGCCACAAGATGGCGGCGCCCATAGCTACATCCTATCTAATAAAAGAATGATATGCAAATTAGGTGTCACTCTGTCACAAAGATGGCCGTCCCCATGGCCACAAGATAGCGGTGCCCATGGCCAGAGGAGGCTGCCAGTGGAGCAAGTGCAGTGCTAGTGATGGCAGGGGGCAGGATCAGAGCTGGTGATCGCAGAGGCCTGGGCGATCAGAGAGGCTTGGGGGTCTTCTGCCCAGGACTACATCCTCAGGCAGAGGTTACAGGCCTGGGCAGGGGGGGAGCTGGGATTGGAGGGGCAGGGGTGGAACTGGTGATTGGAGTGAACTACAGAGGAAGCACCTTTTCTTACTGCTCATTGGCTAAGCTCCCTGTATGCCACTGGTAATATTCTTAGTAACTTGGGTAATAAGAATCCCTAAAAGTGATCTAGGGTTTTTCCACCACACTTCTGGAGAAAAAAAAATGAAGGTGTACTGCTGGAGGGCTAAGAAATGTCATATCCACCCTAGCCAGTTTGGCTCAGTGCATAATGCCTCAGCCTGCTGACTGCAGGGTCTGGGTTCAGTTCTGACCAAGGGCATGTACCTAGATTGCAGGCTTCTCCCTGGCCGGGGCCCAGGTCAGGGCATATGCAAGAGGCAACCAATCAAAGTGTTCCTCTCACTTTGATGTTTCTCTCTGTTTTTCCCTTCTCTTCCACATTCTCTAAAAATCAATGGAAACATATCCTCAGGTGAGGATAAAAAAGAAAGAAAGAAATGTCATATCCTATGAAAGACACATCTTGAAAATGCCTAAAGAAAGTTGTCATTTTTTCATGGTGAAAGGACTGGAGTCCGTCCATGTTGATGAAAACACCTTGGTGGCTGCGGTGACTGGCAGTGGCTGCACCAGTGGGGTGATGGGGCTGGTGGCTTCCCCTGATTAGCCTGGTCGCCTCCCACAAAGGGAGGCCAGACTGTGGCTAAGGCCTGCTCCCCAAAGGGATCAGGGATCAGGCCTATGCCATCAGTAGAACCCCTGTGGGCTCCCAATATGTGAGGGGGGCAGATTGGGCTGAGGAACCCCCTCCCCCAGTGCACGAATTTCATGCACTGGGCCCCTAGTAGATAGATAAACAGACAGGGTTTAATGGTTTAGAAGAAAGAGCTTAAAGACCTCACTACTTTTCCCAGGCAAGACAAAAGGCTCCAAGTATTGGCCAGAAATAAATATGAAATATAATCAAGAAGAAAAGTCCAAGTAGGGCACATTTACAAGCAGGGAATTAGATAGATGCTTTAGAGAAAAGAGCAGAAATTCAAGAGGGTTCTGTGGAGAATCCTTAAGCAGCACCAGGGAGAGCTCCCAGGCCCTAGTCATTTCCTAATACATATTCTCTAAGAAGACACTACCACCCTTCCAACTCTGAGGTCCTGAGGCTCCTCTTGGAACCTAAAGCTCCTATTCTAAATGATTGCCAAGGTCTACAATGGCAGCTTGTCTTACATCATCTATCTGTGTTCACATTTTCAAATGAATGACAAGTTCTCTTTTTTAAAATATATGTTATTGATTTTTTACAGAGAGGAAGGGAGAGGGGTAGAGAGTTAGAAACATCGATGAGAGAGATACATGGATCAGCTGCCTCCTGCACACCTCCCACTGGGGATGTGCCTGCAACCAAGGTATATGACCTTGACCAGAATCGAACCTGGGACCTTTCAGTCTACAGGCCAATGCTCTATCCACTGAGCCAAACTGCTTAGGGCTGAATGACAAGTTCTTAGACAGGAAGGTGGCCCCACACTAAAGTATTCTGGGGGTCAAAGAAGCTCTGCCTCACAATGACGGTTTGTAAGGACTGCTGGGGCTAAAGGCAGTGAAGTGCACGGGACCAGATGCCAAGCAGATGGTGTGGAGTACATGTTCATTGGTTATTGCAGCATTTCCAGTGGTTTACCTACGGCCCCACAGCCAGGTAGTCGCAGAGATAATATTAATGGCAGAAGGGACGAGTATTAACACATTGATTCCCTGGTCTCTATCAAGCATGAAAAGAAGGAAGAGGATGAGGAGGGGAAGAAGGAGGAGAAGGAATAGTTGTTAATCATTTTTTTCTTCAAAAACTCAAGTCTTCCCCAGTTTGTCTTACCTTTACAGCAGGGACATCTAGAATGTAAAGACTTTTTGACCTCCAGTTATGGGGATCACATTTGCTTCCGCATAAGAATCTTTGGCCAAACTATCAGGGACCTGTTTTTCCACTGAGCCCCAATTCTCGAACATTACTACCCAAAATGAGGTGTGTGGACCGGGAGTACAAGCATCACTTCTCTGTTAAAATGCAGATCTATGAAGCAGAATTCCTAGTTGATTCCTGTGCACCTCAAAGACTGAGGAGCATCCCCCTGGAGAACAGGACCCCCCAGAACTAGACAATCCTCAAGGGCATTACCATCTTCACTGTATGAGGAACAGTGGTGTAGGAGATAGGAATCCTGGTTATTAGAATCATTGGAAAAAATCTGGAATTTTATGTTCTAAAAGAACCCCAGTAATGCCTTGCCATTTGGAATTTACAAGGAATATCTATTTGATTATATAATGAACCATATAAAAACAGGGAGAAAAGTGATAAAAGGGAAAGTGCTCTGTAGGTTGATATTCAGTATGCAGCAATATGCAACTGATATTCAGTACAAAACATGTTTATTTTTCCATTAAATTCAGCTGTCCTAATTTAAGAGAGCCTCCAAAAATACCAGTTGATATTTAGCTTCCCTCAGTTAAGAGTTCTTTAATTTTTTAGACAATTCTCATCACTTCAGAAGGGAGAACAGAGTGTCATAAAGCCACAGAAGGATGTCCCCACCTACACAGGGACACAGTGGCATGACCGGGGGACACTGTGACTAAAGGCATGTCCTGGTCACAGTTAAGGGGCATGGTGGGCATTGCCAGATCAATGCTACAAGCTGCATAGAAGTGATATTTTTCCTGCCCATGTTTGCTTTTCTGCATTTCAATTTCCCAGGAACATTTTATTCTGCTTCTTAGATGACAGTCCCTAAGGAGCGAGTCTCCATTTTTATCCTGCCATGGATTTTCTAGGTCATCATTTCAGGTAAACCTTCTGGGAATCAATCCAGTTTATACTCACTCACTCTGAGTCCAATCCTAGGCTAGGGAGTATGAAGAGGGAAAGGGGCTGGGTAGTAAGACCCAAAATCTATTTAAGTTTCATGATCCTTCACCATGAGAGGCTTCTTGAATTGCTGGGCAGAGTTAAATTACATTTATATATATTTTATATATTGCACACACACACACACACACACACACACTTCATTGGAAAGAAATGAAAGACACAGTAATAAGGTGCTAAATTATATGGTTCACAGTTCAAGTACTATAGAAAGTCTAAGAAGAATGAGTTATTTCCTCTGAAAAGAGAAGAGGAAGATTTACAATGGGCTCTGATGAGGATGAAAGGGATGAGGGCAGTACTAGAGAGGAAAAGGGAGAAAAAGGTGAGAGTTACTTAATATCCTTTAAACTCACTTTTCACTTCCCTTCATGGGAGGAAGAATAATACTCTTTGTTTTGGTTGACTCACAAGTTCTCATGAGAATTAAATGGGATGGTGTTTGTAAATGTTTTATTATCTAAATAGTTAATCAAATAGATGAAATGGTTTCAGTAACCAAACCATCAGTAATGGTTTAAAGTCAGAATACCAATTTATGATTTTACAACTGAAAAAACAGCAGCCAAGAAATTTGTACCGGTCTTATGCATAAGATTTTTGCTGGCAGTCAATCTATTGAGAAATCAAATTAGAGATCAAAAGGATAATATTGGCCACCATGTATCCAGACCTGGGACCTGGGCTCTCTGCACCATAGCCTTTGATTCCTCCCAGCAGGCCTGGGAGTAGGGCACATCACCCTCACTCTGCACCAGCCAAGCTTCACAACCAGTGATCATCGTAACTACATGGCCCTCTGGCTTCAAAGCCCAAGCTCTCATCCCTACGTCACTAGGTTTGAAAGGAACCAGAGCAAGACAAATCATTCACTAAGAATTTTTTCTGCCATGCCACGTGTTAGCATGAACGCTGGGGAGGAAAAATAGCTGAAGTGAGCACTGTACAGCCCTTAAGAAGCACTTCCACAACGTCAGGTGAGCTACTGAGCAGAGCAAACTCTAATAACATTTCTAAGCTTTCTGTATTTACTCTTGGAGAGGATTGATTCAAGAGACACCATAGAACCAGTGTACTTATTCCTGTAAGTTAGAGAATGCTGTTTTCTGAGAGGTGAAAGGTGGGATGAATTTGACTGGTGGCAATAACCAGTTTGAATAAATTACATCCAGAGCATCTCTTTTCTACACATGGCAGATGTCCCATTGCCACTGCTTTCAGCCTCACCTCTGCACTAGTCTATTAGTCAATCAGTCAGTCTTAGAACTACATCTCCACTCATTTTGGGTCCCTAGTGCACCATGACATTTCTGCTATGATGTTCATTTGGTTCCCAAAAGAGGGGGGGAAAGTGTCTGCTTGCTTAATGCATTCATGGTAAAAAAGGATGATTCCCCCCGCACCTCCCCCCCCACACACACACACATTGCTATATAGATCACAGAGTAAGTTTAGCACTTAGTGTTTGATATTAAGGGGGAGACATCATTAAGAACATCAAGTAAATATGAAAGGGGAGATGATGGGTTGGGATGGCATTTGAGGGAGGGGCCGCATGGGATGCTGGGGAGCACAGCTTGGTTACTCAGTGCCTGTCCATCTGGACCTTCCCTGAGCTGAACTCCTTTCTAGTCATAGTCTCTCGTTTTGATTTTCCTTTAAGTTATTTCCCAGGATTCTTTCAGGACAGCGATGGGCGCTCCTCTCACTGATTCATCACATCTGTCCCCAACCCACTGCCCCCACCAACCTCTCTAGTGATCCTGGGCACATCACCTAGGGAAGACACACCTGTGAGAGTCTAGAATAGTCCTTTACAAACTTGAGCTACTTCCCTGCAGAAAGAGTTCTGCAAAACTATGCACCCCCATGTATACTTTAAGGTTGACGTCTAAAATCCTCTTGTAAGTTCAAATAATTGTAAAAGATGTCTTTTCTGGCATAGTGATATTTTTTAAATGGAATTGTTCCAACACATTTTGGAATAACTCCAATACCCGAGTACCCCAGCTCGTTGAAACATACCCACAAGGGTCCTTCTGAAGACTCAAGGACTTCACAGGGCACAGTGCCCTGCACATGGCACCTGCTATGTATTTGCTGTAGGGGAGGAGGCGTAAAGAGACAGAGATGGAAAGTGATGGCAAGATGTTAGCAGTCAGTCTTTTTTTAAAATATATTTTTACTGATTTCAGAGAGGAAGGGAGAGGGAGAAACATCAATGATGAGAGAATCATTGATTGGCTGCCTCCTGCACGCCCCACACTGAGGAAGGAGCCTGCAACCTGGGCATGAGCCTTGACTGGGAATCAAATCATGACCTCCTGGTTCATAGGTCGATGCTCAACCACTGAGCCACACTGGCCGGGCCTCCCTCTTTCTCTTTTCAGGAGCCCAGCTCAAGATCAGCTGATTAGCAACCTTGGTTGCATCTGCCGCCTGAATTCCCTTTTGCCATGGAAGGTAACATTCCCAAGGTCAGAGGTCAGGATATGGCATCTTCAGGAGAGCCATTATTTATTGTACTGACCAGAGCCTCACGGCAGCTTGAGCTGCACCTTCTCTCAGGATGATGGGAACACCGGGGAGGAAGCTGCGGCTTCCAAGCTAAGAGGCTGCCAGGCCCTTTCCTGAGGATGGAGACAGCCATCTACCAAAGGCTCAGCGAAGAACTCTCACATGCAAATAAGACAGGAGGCAATGGCTCGAACTCTGCAAATTTAGGCTTAAATGGGGAGACGTTTATATGTCCCCAGGTTCATGTCCCCTAAAATATGAAAATGAGGTATTCACCCCTATGCTCACAGGTGTAACATAGTTTATTTACATGCTGTCCTGACCACGTGCAGAGGGCCTGGCCCGCAGCCAGTCAGTTCCCCTTGCTTGAGCAGCCAATGAAGCGCACCCCCCACCACCTGCCTTATCAGCGCTCACAGCTGGGCCACTGGTCCCACTGGACCCACCCAGGGCAGGTACCCGACAGCCGGGACAGCCCCTGTGTCCCAGGGACCTCTGAAAAGATTCATATTAGTTACCTCTAAGCCTCTCCCTGCTCCCCTGTTCCTTCCCACAGACACCACAATAAGGTGCTTGCCCACAGTTCCCCTTCCTCCTGCCTCCTGGCTGACCTAGGGGCTTCCCCGCATGGCCCCCGGGGCTGCTGCCTCTCCCCAGGGACCTGTGAGTGGGAACCACACACCGAGAAGCTCTTTCCCGTTGCTCTCTCGACCTCCACCTCAGTGTGGCCTCACCCACCTCCCCTACGGTCACGTGGTTGTAAGTGTGTTTAATGAATTTTTCTCACTTTCAAATTTTTGATTGATTCTCTCCTCTGCAAAATGCTCAGGGAAGACCTTTCTCAACGGCTTCGAGACTAATTTGAATGCCAACAGCAGAAAGTCCAGAAGGCCCCTCTGCCTTCCCACCTGATGCCCAGGAAGTGCAGGGCAGGGACCAACTCTACCACTGCGTCTTCGAGGCTTTTGACTGGTCAGGAAACCAGCCCCCAGGGTAGAAACATTCTTAAGGTAAGAAATCCTCTCACAAATGACTGGAAACTGTTTCTCAGACCCACAGTGTCCCAGGAGTCTGAAATCTCCTTTACCAACACACACTACGCCATCTGCCCCTAACCCCACCTTACCTCTCTTTCACCTTATGGCTCCCACTCCCCTTTCACTCAGGAGCCTGGCTCTCTCCAGCATAACCCCACACCCGGAGGAGCCAGGAGAGGCCAAGCTGGCTCCCAGGGCAGATTGGGACCAGCCCTTGCACTGGGAGCCCTCTCCTCCCCTCGCCCAGCCGCCCGCTCTCCCTCTGACCCAGTCTCCCTTTTTTCTTCACCGGGATTGTCTCTCTTCCCCCCTTTTGCCTCCTACCACATGAGCAAGGGCTGCAGGGGATTCCACCCAGAGGTGTGGGCTTGGGAGAGATACAGGCAGAGCATCTTGCTCCTTGGGTGCAGGGAGGTGAATCCATTCCTCGAGGATGAGAGGAGGAAGCCGGTTCCAATGCGTTGTCTCTCCTCTGCTCTGCAGAAGTGGTGCCGTGGTGCTGAGTTTGAGAACTGCTGCGGGAATTCCCATCAGTGCTCTGAGGACCATCACGCCCCTGGTCAGACTCCGGCTGAACTGCTGGTAAGCTTTTCCTAGTGGGGGCTCCAGCGGTCTCTCCTGGGAGACACACACTTGCCGCTTTGCTTCCTCTGCAGATCCAGGTTCTTCAGTCCTTTCGGTCCAGCTCTGGGCTCCTTGCAGCCTCACCGGGAAGGAGGCCCTCCCCTCTTATGTCCTCTATCCCAGGGACTGTTCCCAGAGCAAATCCTAGCCTGTGCTCTGTCCATGTCCCTGGACCTCTGAGGCCGAGATTTGGGTTCATTCATCGAGCAAAACGCTAGGATAAAGTAACCACAAAGATAACACAATTCAACATCACTATCCAAAGCAAAATGAGTAGCCTAGTGTCAAATCCACACTCAACAAATACCTGTTGCTTGAGCTCAGCTTAAATGCAACATTGTTCCAACTCATTTCTAACTTTTAAAATGGTTTCTTTCTTTCAAAAACAGGATGTGGAATAGGTAACCCAGGTAACAGGATGGGTAACCCAGGTTAATGGGTTACCCATTTTCCTGTTGGACCTAAGTCACCAGAAAATACCTGGAATTCTTTCTTGTTCTGTCCCCGTGATTTTTCTCATAGTTCCTCCTCCTCCTCCCCACATTCCTCCCCTGCCCTAGGGGATAACAGAAGGTGAGGCAGAGAATGAGCATTGCTTAATGGTTAATGTCTGAGTGAACTCAGCTAGCTCCACTGCTAACTCTAGCGTTGGGTGACTTTGCTTAACCTAAGTCTCAGTTTTCTGAAAAATGGGACCAGTAATAATATTATGATACAATTTTCTGTACTAATAATTTCTATACTATAATAATAGGGATATCATTTCACACTAATTTCTGTATCATAACAATAATAATGTATGCCCTACATTAATGGTATTGATACTATTTTCTGTATTAATAATTTCTGCACTATAATAACACTGGTATTATTTCCTTTAGTAATAATTTCTACACTTTAATATTTTTGTGCTAATAATATAGGTATAAAATATTTGCACACTAACAGTTTAATAATGACAATAACTTTACATAATATCTATGCTAAGAATATCTGTATTAATAATACAAATAGTTTTCTGTAAAATGAGGCTAATAATATCACTGACTTTATGGTTATTCTGAGCACTATATGAGGAAAAAATAGATAAAACACACAGAGCATGACATGTAGTAGGTATTTAATAAATATTAGCTATTATTGTTGTTGTTGTTGTTGGACTTCTAGTCAGCCTCCCTCCCGGTTCTTGCAACCAGGGAAACTTGTGAATAAAAGTTAAAACTGCTGCCCTAGCCGGTTTGGCTCAGTAGATAGAGCATCGGCCTTCGGACTAAAGGGTCCCAGGGTTCAATTCCCTATCAGGGCAACACGCCTGGGTTGTGGGCTCGGTCCCCAGTAGAGGGCGTGCAAGAGGCCCCTCATCATGGTTATTTCTCTCTCTCTCTCTCTCTCTCCCTCTCTCTTCCTTTCTGAAATCAATGAAAATATTAAAAACAAAAACTTAAAACTGCTTGTTGTCAGGTCTGTCTGGGGAAAGAAAAGACGGCCCCTGAGAGTGACTACGGTGGGAGAGAGCGCATCGCCTGCCCTGGGAGCCCCCGTCCACCTGTGCAGGTAGCTCTCCTGGTGAGAAGAGCAGGTAGGAGAAGGGTGGGAATAGGCAGCTGGTCAGGAAGTAGGGGCTTTTGTTCTCTGGGTGGAAGAGGATTTCATTCAAAGGAACAGGGATGCTGGAGGAAGGAAGGGGTTCGGTTCCCGGCACCATGAATGAAAGTGGACCTTTTGCTACTGTCTTCCTCACTTCCCCTCGCAGGGGGAGCCCTTTGCTGGGCAGGAGCAGGCTCACAGGCGATGCAGGGTCAGGGGGGCCCTTTGGAGTACGTTTCTCAATTGGATGTGTAGGGCTTTATTTTACTTTCTGTTTTATTTTAAATGGAGCCATTCCTGAAACTAATTGGACTGCAAGCCCATAAATTAAGATCCATTATTTTACATGTTTTAAGATGAAAAAGAACAGATCAACGTGTACAATTCCCGCACTCTCACCCCCATTCTCCACTTGCAGCCGGCAGTGCTCACTGTGTGTCCTCAGAAGCCTGAACCAGTTAACAAACAAACCGACAAACAAAACCTTTCCTGCAGGCCTCCTGAGAAGTGGAGACACACCGCTCTCCTTCTGGTGTTCACCCAAAGCACACTGCAGAACCGAGAGTTAAGGGCTGACTTACAAGTGCAGCTTTTCATGAAATGAAAGGTGATGCAGGATGACTTCACTTATAGAGATAGGAACAGATCAGCGTTGCCTCAGACCCAGGCTAGGCATGGGCATGAAGAAGCATTCTGGGGTAGCAGACAAGCTCTAAAACTGGACTGTGGTGATGGTTGCACAATTCCATAAGTTCACCAAAGTCATTGAGTTGCACACTTATGGTGGGTGAGTTTTATGATCTGTAAATTTTGCCTCAATAAAGCTGTGTGTGTTTTTTAAGTTATATAGGTAACTGGTTCCAGTTGGCCAAATCATATAGTATCATATAGTATCTACATTACAGTCCTGACCATTTGCAAACCATGTGAGTTGGAGAAAGTGAGTTCCCAGCCCTCAGCCGCAGTCTCCTGGTGTGTCACGTGGGAGGTGATAATGTGCATCTCAGAGCAGAATGACAATTTAATGAGACAACTTGCAGAAAGCACTTAGCTCAGCAGTGGGCATGAAGCGCTGCTTCTGATATGTTACACTTCCTCCGGGACTCAGCAATGTGGGGATGCCCTGCAGGGAGGGCTGGGGGTTGATCATTTCCTGACATGGGAAGGGAAGGGAAGTTCATTCTGCATTTGTCACTGAGAAGGCTCTGGAAAGATCGCATGGTGGTGCTGTTTCCAGCCCTTCAGTCACCAATGCCCTTGTGACTAGAGGTCTGAAATTCCACTCTCCCTTTCAGGGGTCCCTGGATATTGACTTTCACCTCCTCCCGGGCCAAGTTGTGAAGATAAAGGAAGTGAGATGTGTGATGAGGCACGGGCTGCAGGTCCCAGCTGGCTGCCCTGGGGGATGCTCTAAGGTAGACAGGATTTGGGCAACTTGATGAGGACACAGGTCCCTGTCTCCTGAGAGACACCCGGATGAGCTCAGAAATGTCCGGGCTGACGGTGAGGAACCAAACGGGACCACTGGCGCTTGTCAAGCATGTCAAACTTGCGGCTGTTCGGCCGCATGCTGGCCGTGAGTTTGACACGCTTGCTAGGGGCTGGTCCTGAGACCAGTTGGGACGGCTTGTTCTTTCCTTGTGTTTGGAGGACACTTTGTTCTGAAGTTTTCAGGGACAGTGGATGGACAGAATGATGTGTCAGTCATTCTTGGAGGGGGAAAAAGCCTGCATCCCCATTCTTATCCTTACATACCCCATTCCCTGTCTGTTCTTGGCAGGCTCACCTGCTTATGCATTCATTCGTTACACATATATTGAACCTCTGCTGTATGCCTGAGGCTGTTCTAGACAAGGTCCTTGCCCTCACAGACCTTATATTCTAGCAAGAAACACACTCAGTGAGCAAGGAATCAAGTGAATCTATGCTAACATAAATGCTAACTAGGATAACTTATACAGGTGGCTGGTTTGGGTTGGGTGGTTAGGGAAGACCTCTCTGAGAAAGGGACACTTTAGCAGATCCTTGAGGGATCAACAGCAGCAAAGGTCTGGAAGAAGGGCATTCCTGGCAGAGGGAAGAGAATTTGCAAAGGCTCTGGGTCAGGTGTGAGTTCTGTCTCTTCAAAGAGCAGAAAGAAACCAAGGTAGCTGGAGCAGAGTGGGAGGCAGACATGGTTGAAGGACAGTAGTCCAGGGTGGTGGTCAGGGCCCAGACCTGCTGGCCTCCTGGCCACAGGAAACACGGATTTCATTCCAGGTGTGATGGGAAGCTATTTGGAGCATTTGGGGCAGGGAATCAAAATTATTATTTTGGCTGTTTGGAGACTAGACTTCTGGGTATAGAGACTTTCTCATCAATCTAGTAGCACAGAATTTCATCAAACTAGTCGTACAGAACAGCCCCTTCCACCTGAGCAACCCTGTCCTCTCTAAGGTGAGAAGAAATAAGGACTGGGGACCTCCTACCACCAGCATGAGGAGAGGGTCTCTCCTTCGTTTTCTCTCCAGTGGGCCTTCTGTGTCTCTCTTTCCCCTACAGCCCAAGGAAATGGGTTTGCTTGCTTATTTGTGCAGGTTTACCTTTAGGAATCATTCAATCTGCATTAATTCTCTGACCTTGATTCTTCAAGACATTGAAGAAAACATTATTAAGATCTGGAGGAAATTTACTACATAAAATGTTTATACATGAAAAGTGTTAATTACCTCCCTGTGTGCCTCCCATGCTCACTCTTTCTTTTTTGACACATCTCTACAACTCTAGCCAGATCTCCATGGCCTGGACTGAAAGATGACCCCAAGTGAAGCTTTCCAGCCAGAGAAATCTTTTCATAAAATAACCTACAGACACCAGGGTGGAGAAAGGTAGTATCAGTCTGCTCAGGCTGCCATAACAAAATACCACAGACTGGAGGGCTTAAACAACAGACATTTATTTCTCACAGTTCTGGAGTCTGAAGTCCAAGATCAAGGTGCCAGCAAGGTTGGCTTCTGGCAAGGCCTCTCTCCTCTGCTTAGATCTCTATGGTGTCCCACAGAGCCTTTTCTCTCTCTCTGTCTCCCATGGAAACAGTGTGCATGGAAACAGAGCTCTGGCCCAGCCATGGCTCAGGAGGTCGCAATTCGATTCCCAGTCAGGGCGCATGCCGGGATTGCGGGCTTGATGCCTGGTGTGGGGCATGCAGGAGGCAGCCAATCAGTGATTCTCTCTCATCATTGATATTTCTGTCTCTCTCTCCCTTTCCTTTCCTCTCTGAAATCAATAAATGTATGTATGTGTGTGTGTATATACATTTTTTTTTTAAAGAAACAGAGCTCTGGTGCTCACCTGGGGGCCCTGTGTCAGTGACCTCTAATTTTCATCCATGCATTCATTTAATCCAAGATTCATTAACTCAAAGCCCCACACTTAAGAAACCTCCAGGTAGTCTGTGCCCCTCCGTAAGGCACAGCCAAGTGGGGGTCTCCACCTTAATGTTCTCTGTCTGGTCTAATGAGTGAACTGTAGGGCCTATAATGAAAACCAAGTATAGTTGTGTACTGGGGACAGATTTTAAAAGTAGAAGTCAGAAAAGAAAAAAAGATAAATGATAGTGGATAATTAGGCAGGTAGATAGATAGGTATTAAAACAGTGGAAATAAGTAGAGAAGATGAGAGAAAAAGAGGGAGGGAAGAAAAGTTATAAAAGGGGAGCTGGTAGAGCTTAAAAAGAGAATGGGAAGAAGGAGGGAATTGGGGGAGGGAGCAAAGCAGTTCAGAGGGAGGAAGTGAAGAAAAAAATTAAGGTGGGAAGGAAGGAAAACGGGAGGGTGGGCAGGGGTAAAGATAAAGGAAAGAAGGAATGTGGGAAGGGAAGGAGGGTAGTAGAAAAATGGGAAGAATGATGATAGAACAGAAGTAGGAAATAAGGAGGAAAGAAAAGTTTATAAATGATGAGTCAGTAGAAAAAGTGTTACATAAAGGAGAAAAAATTGTGTAAGAAGAAGAAGCCAATAAGGAAGTCAAATACAATTGTTTGTGAAGGGGATAAGATTAAAAAAGAAAGTTAATAGGGGTAACCAGGCCAGCAGGGGAGGGCAGTTAGGGGGATCAGGCAGGCAGGCAGGCAGAGTAGTTAGGGCAGGCAGGCAGGTTAGCAGTTAAGAACCAGAGGTCCTGGATTGTGAGAATCCCCAAGAACTTCATATTGGAGAGGGTGCAGGTTGGGCTGAGGGACTGCCCCCCCCTTGCCCCCCATGCACGAATTTCATGCATCGGGCTCCTAGTCTATAATAATAAAAGCATAATATGCTAATTAGATCAGACGTCCTTTCAGACATCATTCC